>JAODAL010052168.1:0-26164 GCA_025379985.1 Phyllomedusa bahiana
TCCAGGGGGACGGGCATGTAATTCAAAAAACAATTTAAAAAGGGGGTTTTGGATGCTTTCGGGAACGTATAATATAAAATTAATGCCTGGTTTCTGGAGAGGGCCTTTATCCAGGTTTTTTTCCGTTGCCAATTGGGTCAGAAGGGAATTTTTCCTAAAATGGGGAAAAAATTGCTTCTACCCATTGGGGTTTTTTCCTTCCTTTCAACCCCTTTAGCACAACGGGCTAACAAGGACGACTTGTCTTTTTTTTACCCTTACAAACTATGAAAAATGATAGCTAACATTCCCTTATTGCCCACATCATTACCCTCAGCCTGATAAACTCGGGAAAAAAAAACAAGGATGTAATAAACTCTTTGTCTCCTTTCTCGAGACAGTACACCCCCCAAAAAAACTTCGGAGGTCTTTTCATCATAAACCCCTACCCACAGAGAAAAATCAGCGCGGGCCCCTCTTAACAAAAAAGGTTGTCGCTTTTTTGGGAAGACCTTTCGAGCACCTGCACTTCATCCATTTTCCATCCAAAAAAAACATTACTTTATACTTTTTAAAATAAACCGCGAAGATGTGCACGTGTTTCTACACTGGCATCTTGGGTTTTTTGACTTACTATGGAATTTTACATGCACACTTTAAAAATCATTCTTATCTTAAAATCATTGTCATATCTATTACATTATAAGTTTGTTTAATTAAAAAAAAGCTCTTTGGTTTTAGTGCACTGACGTGGGGGCCCCTCGCCGCCAGTTTTTACTTTTTTACTCCCGAATTTATGAATGGAACTCAAGCGGGGAGTTTTTTGACCACTAATGGAGCTCCTGTTTAAAACTAATTTATTTTACCTTCCCCTTTTCGTTTTTAATGTTCATAGGGGAAATTTTATTTGAAAAAAGGGCTGCTACTTGGGCTGAACTTGTTTGGGGCTGCCTCCTATTACTGGCATTTATTTATTCATATGGAAATAGCCTCCTATATAAAGGAACATCTCCTTTTTTATTTAGCTCCAAACAGATGGGCCAGCTTGGAAACACATGAAGCTTTTCTGTTCGAACTGGGGCTTCATACTTTTTGGGTCTTAATTAAAAAAGTGATGGAATTTTTGAAAATTAAAAGTAGCAAACTAGGGGTTAATCTGCCTCCCTTTTTTATTGCCTCATATGCTAGTACAAATAATTTCCAACTGAAACAATTCATAGAAAGATAAAAAGTATCAGAAAAAAAAAATAAATAATTAACATTCTTTACTAGGAGTCCCCAAAGTAAATATATAGTATAAAGCATATTTTTTAAAAAAAATAATTTTTTATTTTTTGCCCAACTTTCCCGCGCACTTTACAAATTGGGTAAACTACAACATTACACATAAAAAAACTTACAAAGAGACACAGGGGTGGGGGCCCTCTTGTAAAGCTTACAATCTATTAGGGTTTGGGTGAAACAACGTAAAAGTGCCAAGTTTACAAGGTCCCGCCTGTTTCATAAATAGGGGGTATTTACATGAAAATGGGGTGAACCTGCCCCTTACAGACATCTAATAAAGAATGCCTGTGATGCCCCGTGTGGAGTAACAAATGTGTGTGATAGCAGTTAGGGATCTTGGTAGGCCAGGCTGAGAAGATGGTGTAGAAGTAGAACTAACCAAGTCCATATTTATATATAACTTATTATGCTATCTTGCTACACTTGCGTTAATGCATTAATAGCAAATAAGTATAACCCTATCATTCAGAATATGAAATGTAAAATCTTTGTTGGCATAAAGATATCTATATCTATTTCTATTTTTTAATAAATAAGTTCGGTCACCTCATTAAGACCATATGGTGATAGACATTGCAGTCGATAGATCTAAAACATCTCTCGTTTAGTGAATGCTTCATATCTATTTGCTACATTATCAGGTACGTGATCTATTACTGTGATTGAAATAGCTGTTTCATCTCCATCATGAGCCTCAGCCATATGCCTTGAGACGCCATGGAGTAGATATTTTTTTCTAATGTTCAGCCTATGGTTGTTCATCCTTTTTGTTGATTTGTTGAGTTGTCTGTCCAATATATTGTTTATCGCACGGACATTGCAACAGGTAGATTGCATATGTGCTGCTGCAGTCTAAGGGATATTTAATAGGAAATTCTAATGTTTTTGTGGATTTAAATTGACATTTACCATGTTGAATCAAGGCACAGGTCTTACATTGTTTTCTTTCACATCTAAAACAACCCAATTTAGTTCTTTTATATGGTTGTGCAGAATGTTTGTGTTTCTGTATATTGCTTGGAGCCACTATTTCTTTAACTGTAGTGGCTCTCCTAAACATCATTGTAGGGGTGGGTGCAATTTGATCTTTCAGAAAGGGATCATTTAACAGAATCGGCCAATGTTTTTTAAGAATTGACCTAATTTTATCATGTGAGGTACTGTATCTCGTAATAAAACTCGGTTTCATTCTATTTGTATTTCTATCAGTAGGCAATGGAGTTACTGAAAGTTTTTTAATACAGTCTGACTGTGTGAGATTTTCTGCTCTTTTCAATGATACATGAATAAGTCCTTTTGAATACTTTTTTTCCTTCAACCTTTCTGTAATCACTTTAGCTTGTTTCTGAAAGTCAGTGGTATTGGTGCAATTTTTTCTGATGTGTCTTAGTTGCCCGTATGGAATATTTTCTTTCCACTTTTTGTAATGGGAACTATAATAGTCAAGAAAACTATTAGCATCCACCGACTTGAAAAAAGTTGTAGTAGTGTAATTGTTTGGTCCTTTCTTAATTTTTAGGTCTAAGAATTCTATTTCTGATATCTCTATCTTTAGGGTAAGTTTGATACCCCATGTATTTGAATTTAGATGGTTAATAAAATCAACAGCTTGTTCTTGTGTGCCATCCCAGATGAAGAAGAGGTCATCTATATATAGTTTGTACAAAACTATGTTCTTAGAATAATGACTAGTATAGATGACCTCTTCTTCAAATGACCCCATAAATAGGTTAGCGTATGAGGGCGCCATTCTGGTCCCCATAGCTGTACCCCTTATTTGTTTGAATACTTGGTTGTTATACAGAAACAAATTGTTGTTAAGTATAAAACTTAATGATGCAACTAGGAATACAATTTGATTGTGTTCAAGTAGGTCTTGGTTTTAAAATATTGGGTTCTGTACATTTAAGACCCAACTTGTGATCAATGTTACTGTAAAGGGCTGTCACATCCAGCGTAATAAGCAAAAACTTGTCTTTACATGGGGTGCAGTTTAGATGTTCTATCAATGTATCAGAATCTCGCAGATAGCTTTTTAATTTTTTTACATAAGTCTGGAGAAACAGACCTAGATACAGTGATAAATTGCTTGTCATGCCCCCCAATCCCAGAGACAATAGGGCGCCCTGGCGGATTACTGGGTCTTTATGTAACTTCGGTATGTGGTAGAAAAAAGGCTTTTTAGAAAAAGGGATCAAAAGGAATGATTTTTCTTCCTTTGTGATGGCTTTGTCTTCTACTGCTTGTTGAAGCAGCTGAATTAACTCTTTATTAGCTTCCAGAAAAGGATCTCCTGTTTGGATTTGATAATAATTTTCATCGGATAAAATATGGAGAGATTCTGTATGATAAAAGTCATAACCCATAATTACGACTCCGCCCACCTTATCTGCTGCCCTAATAACTATATCATGTTTGTTTTCTTAGGTATTTAATGCTTCCCGTTCATTTTTAGTTAAATTTGAACGATTAGGAAAATTCCTAACCAAATTATTTGTTTTTTTTATCTTTTTTATTTTTGTTTCTATTTTGGTCTAAAAGTTGATGAAAATCATTAGTGACCATTTCTGAAAAAGTTTGTAACGGATGGCCCTGAGATTCTACAGGATAAAAACGTGATTTACTTGGAAGTTCGGGAATTTTTCCTTCTCTTGGTGGTGGGGGTTTTTTTCTATTCCAGATTTTAAATGGGTTTTTCTTGTATTATTTTGAAATGCCCTTGTCAATGTCAATTTCCTTATAAAATGTTGTAGATCTAAAAAAATCTCAAAAGGGTCCGAACTTTTAGTCGGGCAATAGGAAAGTCTTTTGTTAAGTAATGATATTTCAATTTAACAACCATATTTTGAAAAATTAAAGATAGCGGGGGGAGGGGGTTTTCATAAGTTTTAAATTTTTTCCTTTTTTGATGTTTTTGGGACATGGGGTTTTGTGTGAGCTCCTGATCAATACCTCTGCTTATTTTTTTTTCTTTGGGTTTGAAGTACAGTTTAGGTTTGGTTCTAAATAAAGAGTAGACCACCTCCGATGAAATGGATTTACCATAAAAAAAAGGCACAAAACGATGCCCCAGTTTGAGTATTGCTATGATGATAAATTCCTTTTGGTGGGGTGATTTTTTTTGATACATGGAACAAAAACTGATCCGTTCATTTCGTTTGAACATTATTCAGCGGTACAAGAATATTAATATTACTCGAGAAATTGTTGTATTTGGGCACATGGAAATTTGAGATGGACCCTTGTAAACTTTAAATTTCGAGTATTATGGATAGTAATTTCATTGCAGGGGGAAATTCAGATTGATTAGTAAGGGGACCCTTTTAAAAGATTTTTTTATCTCCGGGATCGCTGATAAAAATTTGATCAATAGTGAAAAGGAGTAAATTGGGGGACGTTTGTTTCCCTTTTGGGGTTTAAATTTTTAATTTTTCTATCTGGGTCTAATTGGTTTTTTAAAGTTTCGTTTTAGGGGACCAGGAATTTTCCCAACCGAAAAATTGTAGTTATCCTGTTTACTATCATTTAATTCACTCCACTCACTTTGTTGACATTTATATCATGCAATTCATTGTTTTTTTGAGTAATTAAACTAACCGTAGCTGGTATATTGTTTGGTGCATTTGTATGCCCTATAGCTGCATTTGTATTGATTTTTACTGTACTGTGTTTATGATTGGTTTCTCCTTTACCAATATTGGTATTCCTAAAGGACTTGGTCTGGAAAAAAGTATGAGTAGGACGTATTTTATTACTATTGGTAATATTAGAGGATAATGATCTAGCCGATGATTTATAAACAGGTATATGAGTATGGGAGTTTACATGTGTGGAGCCTGGAAAGTATGTGTTATTTTTCTTGTCCAATCTATCTCTCTCTAAATTATTCTTTTTCCTATTGATTAAAGGGGTTGTCTCGCTACAATGATTGGGTTTTAATTAAAAGATCTTTAAAAAACAAGCAGCTTTGCAATATATGTTCATTACAAATGTCCTACTGATTTTGAGCTAGCCCTGTTCATAGGAGTGCCTCAGCTTCTCAAATTTCTATAGCAGCCGACCTGTTGATCCTTATCTTACTGGCTGTCAGGTCTGAATGACTCATCACCTTTGAAGACAGGTCGGAGCAGAGAGCCCCTCCCGCACAGAATGCTTCTGTAGGGAGAGGAGGACTCTGGCTTCTATGTCCATACTGCCTGGATTAACCCTGTGTGTGCCTGCTTCCTCCTGCTCTCTACACAGATTGAGCAGAGATGAGGCTGATCAATAGATGTGACAGCAGTGACCCTGTTTGTTACTATAATCATGATGTCTGTGGAGCTGTAACTATAGTAATACTATACAGATTGTGAACAGTTCATGCTGTACTAGGGACACATCCTGAGTAACACTTTGCAGCTTTCCTGCCTCTGTTCTGAGAGGGTTTGTTTGTTGTTGCTGGAGATGTGGAGATATGTAAGCTAAGCAGATGTGGAGATATGTAAGCTGTTCTGCTATTAGCAATCATAGACCTCTCTAGGCAGGCACACACAGGGTTAACTCTAGCAGCAATCCCGGATAGCTGCCTGTGTGCTGAGAGGAGGGGGGAAGAGGGAGGGTGAAGAGGAGGGGGAAGATGCAGAGAAGCTAGCACGCCCCTCAATTCAACTCCCATTCACAGACAGAGGCTGAAAGCTATTAATGAGACAACTCCTTTAAGTCTGATTCATTTTTTGCAGTTCTGAAGTTTACTGACCGTTCTATACTTGCATAGTCTCTGTGTTGAGTGAATTCAGTTAATTCACTTAGGATATTCTCAATCTCTTCAGTTATTACAGAACTGACAGAGTTTCTTTTATGGCATATCAGTTTTAGTAACTGTAATGAACAATTCTGGGTAATTTCCATCACCTTTTTTAATATAGGATCCTAAAGTATGAAGTCCTAGTTCGATCAGTAAAGCTTCATGATGTTTCCAAAGCTAGTCCATCTTGCTTCTGGAGCTAAATAAGATGGAGATGTCTCCTTTACTATAGGAGGCTATTTCCATATGAATAAATGAATAGCCAGTAATCAGGAGGCAGATCCAAACAAGTTCAGTCCGAAGTCAGCAGCCCTAGTCTCAAATAACTTTCCATATGAACGTATAATACGAACAGGAAGGTAAAACCAATACATATTTAAGAACAGGAGCTCCATCTAGTGGTCAAAACACTCCTCTGCATTGAGATCTCCATTCATAAATCTCGGGAGTAACAGATATTAAATATGACGGCGAGACCCACACGTCAGCATGCACTAAACCAAAGAGCTTTTTTATGTATTAAACAAACTTATAATGTAATAGATATTACATCTGATTTTAAGTGTAAGAATGATTATTTTAAAGTGTGCATGTAAGATTCCATCAGTAATGTCAAAACCTAAGATGCCACGTGTAGAAACACATGCACATCTTGGCAGTTTATTTGAAAAACGTATAAATAAGCTAAGTGTATTGTATGTGTATGGAACTGGATGAAGTGCCAGGTGCTCGAAACGCGTCTTCCAATAAAGCGACAACTTTTTAGATTAAGAAGTCCAGCGCTGATTTTTCTCTGTGGCAGTAGGAGGTTTACTGATGAATAGACCTCACGGACAGTTTTGATTTTTGCTCCGGTATCTCCAAGCTGGGAAACGGATTGCCACAGCACAAGCTGCAGCGGACCTTCTATAACCCAGTTCTTATTTTGAAGCTCCAGAGAGTGTTGTTCCTCGCATTGCACAACTCCCAAAGGTTAGTGTATTTGTTATATACTAACAATCACTATTGTGGAAACTCCATTGATTGCACTAGGGTGCACTGTCTTTTGTCTCCCCCTTCCTATTTTCTTTAGTATAGCCCCAATAGCACAGTTTGAAGCATCTACTTCCGCAATGAAGGCGAATTCTGGGTCGGGATGAACTAATACAGGGGCTGTAGTGAACTTGGCCTTTAGGAGAGAGAAGGAATCTTGTGCTTGAGGAGACCAAACAAAAACATTTTTCTTCTTAGTCAACTGTGTGATAGGAGAAATTATTTCCGAGAAATTCTTGATGAAGCCTTTATAGAAATTGGCAAAACCTATGAAATGTTGGACATCTTTTATGTTTCTGGGGGTAGGCCAGTCTATTATTGCTTTGATCTTACTAGAGTCCATTTGTAGGCCATGAGGTGAAATTATATAAACTAGGAATTGGATCTCGGTCTGATGAAATTCACATTTTTTAATCTTAATGTAAAGTTGGTTCTCTCTTAGCCGCTCCAGAAAAACTTTCACATGTCTCTGGTGCTCTTCCATCGAGCTGGAGAAAACCAGGATATCGTCCAAATAGATGACTATGAACTGGTCCAGAAGATCTCTGAAGATGTAATTGACGAGATGTTCAAAGGTGGCAGGGGCATTACACAGGCCAAAAGCCATAACGCAATATTCAAAATGTCCGTAACTTGACCTAAAAGCGGTTTTCCATTCATCCCCAGATCTGATGTGGACCAAGTTATAGGCGCCTCGTAGATCTAATTTTGAAAAATTTTTCGCATGTCGAACTCTCTCCAGGGATCAGTGGTAGAGGATGACAGTTCTTGATTGTAATTTTGTTAAGTTCTCAATAATCAATACAAGGTCTCAAGAACCACCCTTTCTTTTAAAAAAAGAATATGGGACCCCCCTGCGGTAGGAAAAGAAGGGGAAAAATAAACCCCCCTTTAGCCGATTTTCTTGATTTAGTCTTTGGGGGGTTTCAATTTGGGACCTCCAAAGGATAGATGTTTCCAAAAGTATGGGTTGCACCGGGAAGCAATTCAGGGGCAATCTAGGCCCGGGGGGGGGGGAGTTTTGTCTGCATCGTTTGCTGAAAACGTCCGCAAATTCCTTGTACTCAGAGGGTAGCACTATACTTTTTTGCTTGAGCTGGATTTGGGGAATTTTGGTTTTGAAAAGGGGCTGTTAAAAGAACACCCCCACTGTGAAGCTTTTTTCCCTTTGGTTTTCCCAAAAGGGGAAAACCCGGTTCTGTGTTTGCAACCGGGAAAAGGCCTAGGATAACAGGAAAGTGTGGAGAAGAAATTAATGGAAAAAAGGACCCCCGGGTGATAGGATGTCATAATGTTTTCAACGGTTCTTTTTCCTTGGTTTACGGGCCCCGAGCCAGGGGGAGATCCATTATGGTCTTCTTATCAGGGTGAAAATTTTTTCCGGGAATTTAACCCCATGCTTTGAGCAAAGGACAGATCCATGAAATTGCATTCCCCCAAAGTCCCCCATACCCGGGGGATACCACTGAGAGTTACCCCAGAAACAATGGGGGGAAGCAATGAGGCCCCTTTTTCCCCCTTTCTTGATTGGGGCCAGCGATGAGATAGAATGGATAATTCCTTCTCAAAAATTTCTGTCTTGAACAATTGTTTTTTCCCATCTGAACGTCGGATCCATAAGTATATATCATTGACATCCTTACGATACAAGTGGATACAGTGGAAACCAATGGCGAGGGTCTTAAACACAGGAAGCAAACGCAACGGAACAGGAGGCAGCAAAATGAAAACTGGTCCCCAAAAGGTCAAGAGGGCACGTCAGTGATCCACAGGTATGAGAGGTTTGAGGGTAAACCGCAAAGGAGAGGAACTAACGAAGGGAATTCCAGGCTGAGGACGCAAACAGGGCTTAAAAACAAAACCAAGCAATGAGCTTCAGACTTCAGGGGTTTATATAGAGCGGAACAGGAAAAAAGGAAACAAGTGGACCCAGCGAGAACGATCCACCCTCTTTACTGGGGCAAACCTAAGGGGAAACACAGTAAACAAATTTCAAGTCAAGCAGGAATTCCTGACAAAAGCTCCCTCCAACCTCATGGCTCGAGCTGTTTTCCAAGGAAGAATGGGCAAGAATTTTTAGTCTCTTGATGTGCAAAATTGATAGAGACATACCCCAAGCGACTTGCAGCTATAATCGCAGCAAAAGGTGGCGCTACAAAGTATTATCTTAAGGGAGCCGAATAATTTTGCACACCCCACTTTTCAGTTTGTTATTTTTTACAATAGTTTATAATCTCCAATAAATGTCGTTCCACTTCTCAATTGTGTCCCACTTGTTGATTCTTCACAAAAAATTTAAAATTTTATATCTTATGTTTGAAGCCTGAAATGTGGAAAAAGGTTGAAAAGTTCAAGGGGACCGAATACTTTCGCAAGGCACTGTATATGGCAAATTTTCTTGAAAATGTGAAAATTACTTCTAAATTTCTATTCCCCCTAAGGTCATAAAAAAAGACATTTATAAAATGATGCCAACCTACAGTAGACATATGGCTTATGCTAGTTATAAACTATTTTGAGTGGAATAACTATCTGTCTTACATGCGGAAATTTTTGAAGTTTGAAAATGGTCAATTTTTCACGATACTTTGATATTTTTCACAAAAAAACAAGGACTTTTTGGATCAAAATTTCTTACTAACTTAAAGCACAATGTGTCACGAGAAAACAGTCTCTGAATCACATGGATAGGTAAAAGTGACAAAAAGTTATTCTCACATAAAGTGACACATGCGAGATTTAAAAAATGGGGCTCTGTTAGAAAGGCCATAACTGGCTGTGGCGGTAAGGGGTTAACTATTGTTACACCCCCTCCCGCCACTCCACCCCCTGATTTATTACTATTTCCCAGCTCTCTATCTTCACCATCTTGCACGCTATATGTGTACTTGCCCTTCCCCCTCTCCCTCCAGTCCCTAGTTTTTATATTACTCCAACTTCCTGGCCATTTTGTCCCCCAATACAGCTGCACCCTCCCCATTTAGATGCAACCCATCCATAGCATAAAGTCTGTAGCCAAGACAGGAGTCAGCCCAGTTCTCCAAAATCCCAAATCCCTATTTCCTACACCAATTTTTGAGCCACTTATTCACCTCTCTAATCTCCCTCTGCCTTCCAGGTGTGGCCCCTGGTATAGGTAGTATTTTTGAAAATATGACCTTGGAGGCCTTTTGCTCTTGAAAGAGAGGTTGCAGCACAGCCAAACAGCATTGGGGGAAATGTTTAAAACTGAGTATTTTGAGCTAGTGAATGAGTCTGCGAGTGTGTCTTCTTCTTTAAAAGTGTGTCTTTTTTTTTTTTTTTAAGTGTGGAGACTTAAGATTGAGAGACTTTAGATTTGGGGAGTTTAGAGGGGACAGTAGTGTACTGCTTAATATTATAATTGTAGTCATATATCCTTTGGGTAACATCCCCATGAGTTCCATGTTTGACAATGCTGTCCAGTGCACAACCTTTGCAATGTATGCCATCCTTGAGCAACAGTTCGAGGGTCCATACTGCTGTGCAAGATATGTGCACACTGCACATTTAGAAGCCCGTATCCTGGATCTAAATGAGCAAGTGGCAACACTGAGATCCATTGCGAGTTTGCTGCTCACTGAGCAATCACTTGCAGTGTAATGCTGGGAGGATGGCAGCAGGGAAAGTGCAGGAACATGAGGCAGCTAGCTTGGAAAACAGTTAGAAAAAAGGGTAGAGGGAAAGAGTGTCAGGGAGGCTAGTCTGATCTGGTACACCCCAACAAATTTGAAAGATTGGCAGATGAGGGGGATATCAGCTCAGAAATAGCGCTGCTGCAGCAAGACACTACCCCTGTCTGCTCCAGTAAGATGGGGAATAGGAGTGCAGAACAGGCTAGACAGGTGCTAGTAGTTGGGGACTCCATTATTAGGGGCACAGACAGGGCAATCTGCCACAAATACCGGATCGTCCCAACAGTATGTTGTTTACCTGGGCCCGGGTTCGGGCATAATCACGGGTCGAGCTGACGATTTGCTGGGTGGGCTGGTGAGAATCCAGCTGTCATGTGCACATTGGCACCAATGACAAAGTTGAGGTGCGTTGTGGTCCTTAAAAAATTATTTTTCAGGGACTTAGGCCAAAAGTTCAAGGCAAGGACCCCCCAAAGGAATATTTTTCAGAATATTACCTGTTCCACGGGCCACACTAGAGAGGCAGAGGAGATTTAGAGAGGTAATAAGTGGCTCAAAATTGTGTAGAAAGAGGATTAGGTTTTGGGAGAACTGGGCTGACTCTGTCTTGGCTCAGACTTTATGCTGATGGTGCATCTAAATGGGGAGGTGACTGTATTGGGGGACAAAATGGCCAGGAAGTTGGAGGAATATTTAAACAAGGGGCTGGGGGGGAGGATAAAAATACAAAGATAGCATGCAAGAGTGAAAATAGAGAGCGGGAATTAGGGATAAAACAGGGGTGGAGTGGAGGGAGGGGGGGTAGCAATAGTTAAAAAGATCAGGGAGAAAGGAATAAAAACTGAAAAATCTCTAAATTGCATGCTGACTAGAGATGGGCGAATTTCTCAAAAATTTGGATCGCCGACTTTGCCGAATTTTCCAACAAAATTAGTTTCGGTCCAAATTACTTCGGGATGAATCACATTAAAAAACAGCTGGTGCCCGGCTGCAGACAGCCTGTAGGGTGCTGTAGAACGTTGTGCCATGCTTAAATATGCAGAGGGAGCTTGGTTTGGTCTTCATACAATGCTGTGTTTTAGTATTACACGCACATGACTGCCGCCGCTTCACTCTAAAATTCCCTGGGCACTTACGGGGGCAAAACTGACCAAAAAACTGAAGCGGGAATGCAGCCTGATAAAGTCATGGCAGAACCAGCTGGAAAAAAACAAGCTGAGGGCTAAGATCCTACCATAGCGTCAAAGAACACAGTAGTAGGTTACCGGAGCCACCACAGATCGCAGCACAGTAAGGGGACGTCACAGTAGGAGTCACCTTGCGAGGCCACAGCATCTGGTGTCATCTACCGGCCATGTGTTGACCACACACTAGGTCATACACTTTTTCCCAGATGACATCTGAGAACCCCAGCCAAGAGTCGGTGGGTTTGTCACACACAACCCCTAGTTGGCATGGCCCGGGAGCAGGTGAGGGGCTCTCACCTGTCCTCAACCCACCTCTGTCCCGTTCGCTTCCCACAGCCAGAGAACTACTATGTGCTGTGGCCTCTGCACCACTATACAGTGAGGACAAAATATTTGAGGACAGTGGGCAGCAAAGAGGTGGGGGAAGACATCCGCTGCTTCTTGCAGAAGCGGGCAAATAGTGATGAGGAGAGTTGCAATGGGGGGTTATGTTAAGAGCGGTCAGGCTTTGTACAGCGACATCGTTGAGTAGGACGGCGGTGACAGGCAAACACTAATCGATGTAGCCGATCGCACATGGGAGCCGGGAGAAGCAGGCGAGGCTGGGACAAGTTATTCTGGTGCCCTAGTTAAACAAGGCATAAAGTTCCCCCCAAATGGAAAATTCAGTCCACTCCATGCCTCCTTGTGCCCCCTTTTCTCCCTAGGATGAAGTGGCTCCCTACGCGGTCGCCTACTCTCGACTACCCATTGTCCCGGCCCTGGAAGCATTCTGTTATCTCTACATTAAGTTTTAGGAGACGGGAGGAGAAGAAGGAGGATTTGGACGACAGACATTCTGGGATCTTGGACAGTAGAGTGTTAATGTCTGGGCCGGAGATGTAAAATTGGATGTCATCAGCATACTGGTGGTTTTGAAAGCCATGTGATGCTGTGAACTGACCCAGACCAACAGTGTACAAGGGTTCATCATTATCATAGGGGGAAGAGAGGAGCAGCTTGTGTGTCAGGCAGTGGCGCAGCCCGTAAGTCGGTAGTGTGGCCAGGAGTCAGCAGGATGCAGCAGTGCGAGGTTGGGAGCCAAACGGCCACGATTTAGACCACCCACTTTGCAGGTCCCAGAAAGTAGCGGCACAGGGGCTCACCGGGTTAGTGGCGGTAACAGTCAGTCAGTGCAGAGCTTTGGTGGTAAAATCACCTATTCGGCGGTGTGCCAGTTTTTTGACGAGACACCAGAGGAGGGTTGAACATAACTATATGTAGAATCTGTGGGCAGAAAGTAAAGCGTTACCAGGGACCTAACATTGGCACCACGGCCCTGTATATAGATCATGCAGTGTCACCATACGTGTTTCAGATGTGTTGGTCCATCCTGTCCCAACAGCTGTAGCACCCAGTGGCACGCCTCCCATTTCAGGCAGTCAAGGCTTCACCACCTCTGCTGAAGACAACTCCCTGTCTATTATATCATCTACTGGTCCAGATACTCCTGCTCCTCGGCACTCATGATGCCAGCAGTCGTTCACCGAGATGATTGCCAAGAGACAGCAGTATGCGTCTAGCCATCCCTAAGTGCAGAAGCTGACCGTGCTCGTGTCCAAGTTGGTGGTACTGCAGTCCCTCCCTTTTCAAGTGGTGGACTCTGCATCATTCAAAGAACTGGCCAGGAAACTTGGCATTCACTTCAGCCGTTGTAACGACATGGGTAGTGGCTCCTCTGGACCACCGCAAGCGGTGGTAGCGGCCAGTTACCTCCCCACCAGGGAGCGGGGTCTAAGTAGGTCCCGGTTTTCACCAGAGCCCGCCGCAAGGCAGGATGGACTTTCTGTGGCAAGAGTCCTACCAGGTCGCTACCCCTGGTGCGACTAGCTTGAGGTGGCAGCTGAGGCGCAGCGAGGTACAGAATCGTAAGACGAAACTCGTAGTCAAAGGTCAGGCCAACAGGTCAGGGCAGGCGGTGGAGATTCGAGGTCAGGTAATGTAGCAGAAAGGTCGGGTACACGGGCAGACAGGAACTGATGAACAGGGGGAAATTGATGAACAGGAATAAATATATTAACAGGGGGAAATTATTGAACAGGGGGAAATTGATGAACAAGAATAAATATATTAACAGGGGGAAATTATTGAACAGAGAAAGGCCATTAATGATTTTTGATGATCCAAGTGGACAGGATGATTCCCCTGGGCGAACGAAGTCACACACGGGAGGAAATGCTCAATCAGGTTGTTCAAGTCTTACACCCATCTGCAAGACATTCTAAAAAGGGCCAGGAAACTTTGCATGCACTTCAGCCGTTCTTACACCACCAATCACACCCTCCTTAAGCTGCAGCGGCACACCGGCCTCCCCCAACATAGGCTGATATGTGACATTTCCAAACGGTGGAATTCCAGCCTCCATATGTTGGAATGACTCTATGAACAGAGAAAGGCTATTAATGGTTTATTGATGATCCAAGCGGACAGGAGTACACCCCTGTGTAATTTTAATGTTGGCCAGTGGCAGCTCATGCGTGACACCTGCCGTTTGCTCAGGCCCTTTCATGCGGACATGCGTTATTTGGCAGTCGCCAGGACTACGGGATGAATAACGTCATTCCACTGCTTCATGTTGTCACGGACAGCGGTAGTGGATCCACTGGACCACCGCAAGCGATGCCAATAGCCACACCAGGGAGCGGGATCTAAATAGGTCCCAGTTTTCACCAGAGCCCGCGGGAGTCTACCAGGTCACTACCCCTGGCGCGACTAGCTTGAGGTGGAAGCCGAGGCGCAGCGAGGTACCGAATCGTAAGACGAAACCCGTAGTCAAAGGTCAGGCCAACAGGTCATTAGGTAACGTAGCAGAAAGGTCGGGTACACGGTCAGACAGGAACTGATGAACAGGTGGAAATTGATGAACAGGAATAAATATATTAACAGGTGGAAATTTATGAACAGGGGAAATTGCTGAACAGGAATAAATATATTAACGGGGGAAATTATTGATGAACAGGAATAAATATATTAACTGGGGGAAATTATTGAACAAGGGGAAATTATTGAAAGGGCCTCCCCTTTTTCATACAAAGCCAGTTTTGCAGCATTTGCTTTTGCTTCTTTTTTGTTCTGTCCCATTCCAGTTTTGTACTGGATTCAACCAACAATGGCACAGAATGCAAAATAAGCACCTAAAACATTCCCTGTAGTTATGATCTCCTTCAGTTCAAGTTCCATACGCTGCATTTGAACAAACTGGTGTAATGCAGAAACTGGATTCAAACCACCACGTTTATACTTCATGAGTGTTTGATTGTCACTGCTGTCCTCCTCAACGGTCTTGGTATGCAGAGGCTTACCGCTCACCAAAAAACCTCCCATGCCACTCTCCACATCAGTACTGCAAGAAGCAGGGGGTGTCTGCCCCACCTCTTCGTTGCCAAGTAGCTGCTGACTGTCCTCAAATTGTTCGTCCTCACTGTATAGTGGCTATGAACTGAGACCACATAGTAGATCTCTGGCTGAGGGAACCACATGGGACAGTGGCGGGTTGAGGACAGGTGAGGGCCGCTGATCCGCTCCTAGGCCATGCCAACTAAGGGTTGTGTCTGACGTTCCCACCAACTCGTGGCTGGGGTTGTCAGATGTCATCTGGGAGGAAGTGGATGACCTAGTCAACCAATCAAGAACCATTGGGTTGCTGAACAACACACGGCCTCTAGATGACACCGGCAGTTCTGGCCTCACCGAGTGACCCCTAAACGACGCCTCCTTGCTGTGCTGTAACCTGTGCCTGCTCTAGGAATGTTTGTCCCACTGCCACTCGCATGTGAAGAGCCTGCCACCTCTCTGTCTGACATACTGTTTGTTCAAAAATGTACAGACTCCGTTTAATGAAGATATCTGTATATGATAAATACACACCCTGTATTTGACTCCAAATGAACCCACTAACAAGCTTGGGCAACCCTTGGATATAAATTGCGCTCCACAAATGGCCAGGAAAAATTTACTTGTATGTGCCGTTTAAAAACACTGTGTATTTTACTGAATATAAAAGCACAAACATGCTTAATTAACCTTCGGATATGAATTACGCTACATTCAAAATTTCTTTTTTGGTGTTGAAAAACACTGTTTATTTTACTGACTACAACTGCAGAAAAATACTTAGTTAACCCTTGGATGGAAATTGCGCAAAAGAAATGTGCTGCCAAACATTACCAGCTTTGTAGCGTGTTAAAACGGTGTGTATTTTAAGGAGCACAACAGCAGAAAAACGCTTAATAAACCTTCGGATATGAATTTTGCTACAGGCAAAATTTCTTCTTTGGTGTTGAAAAACAACGTTTCTTTTACTGACTACAACTGCAGAAAAATACTTAGTTAACCCTTGGATGTAAATTGTGCAAAAGAAATGTGCTGCCAAAAATTACCAGCTTTGTAGCGTGTTAAAACGGCATGTATTTCACGGAGCACAACCGCAGAAAAACGCTTAATTAACCTTCGGATATGAATTATGCTACAGGCAAAATTTCTTCTTTGGCGTTGAAAAACCGTTTCTTTTAGTGACCACAACTGCAGAAAAACACTTAATTAACCCCTGGATCTAAATTGAATACAACAGCAACAGGCTTAGATAACCCTTTGATATTCAATGTGCTCAAGAACTGAGCAAATAGCATTAAAATAAATATGCAGCTGAATTGGACGCACACTGGACTTCAATTCCAATACCCCACAAAATCAAGATTAGAACGTAAGAGAAGCAGTCTCTGAGACAAGCTGTGACACCCCCTCAAAAATCGCTGTATAAAAGTTAGTTCTCTAGTGTGAGATATCAGCAGCAGCATCAGCAGCTTCACAGCACAGTGAGAGGAGTGTGAACGGCCAGCGTCGCGCCCGGACTTATAAAGTGCGGTGACGTCACAGAATCCCGCCGGTCTCTGATTGGCTTCATCTCTGCACATGTCATTTACGCTACTCCTTTCTTCCTCCCAGAGTTCTTTCCCCATGTAACGCCATGTGCTCGCAGCCATTTTATCAATCAAAAACACGCTTCCTTCCCGCGAATCACCCCAAAGTTTTCCTGAAATTCTAAACGAATTCCACTTCGTTAGAATCGATTCGCCCATCTCTAATGCTCACCAATGCCAGGAGTCTGACCAACAAAGTACATCAACTAGAATTACTAATTGCTGAAGATAAAGATGACATAGTGGGGATAACTGAGACATGGCTGGACGAGAGCTACGACTGGGCGGTTAACTTACAGGGTTACAGTCTATTTAGAAGAGATCGTAAGGACCGGAAGGGGGGAGGTGTCTGTCTCTATGTAAAATCCTGTCTGAAGTCAACACCGCGGGAAGATATAGGTACAGGTAATGAACATGTGGAATCATTATGGGTAAATATACATGGGGGTAACAATAACAATATAATAATAATAATAATAGTGGTCTGCTATAGGCCCCCAAGTATAACAGAACCCATAGAAGATGTACTCCTCAGGCAAATAGATGAGGCATCTAATCAGAATGAGGTTGTTATTATTGTGACTTTAACTTATCCAAAACATAAATTTGGGAAACTAGAACCTGTAGCTCTCATAAAGGGAAAAGGTTTTTGTCAATAATTAATGATTAATTACCTTTGCCAAAATGGTGCAATAACCGACTAGAGGAAAGGCCCTTTTTAGACTTAAATTTTTCACTAATAGACCTGAACAGAGTAAAAAAGGTTCAGGTTGAGGGGCATCTAAGGAAATAGGTGACCATAATATATAATAAATTTCCATTTATTTCCCTTTGATAGAGATTTTTGTGAAGGAGCCACAAAAACAATTAATTTTAGGAAGGCTAATTTTATTCTTCTTAGGGAGGCTCTAAAACCGTATTTGGAATTTGGGACAATGTGTTTAAATATGTTAGAACAAATAATAAATGGGATATTTTTAAAAACATCCAAGCTACCACTGTGAGAAGTACATACCTTATGGTAATAAAATAATTAGAAACAGGAAAAACTCAATGTGGATCAACAGGGATGTAAAAGAGGCAATAAATAATAAAAGGAAAGCGTTTTCATCCATCTAAAAAAGGAGGATAGTGAAGAGGCGCTAGAAGCTATAGGGAAAAAAATAAAGTGTGAAAAATAAAGATAAAAGGAAGAAAACTGGAGACAGAAAGACATATTCTATAGAAAGAAAAAAAAAAACCCCAAAATATTTTTTTAACTATTAAAATAAAAAGATTAAAACAAAAAAAATTTTGGGCCCCTTAAAAGTACTGAGGGAGAGACTGTAGAGGCGATGAGAAAAAAGCAAACCTTTAAAAAATTTTTTTTCGGGCACTGTATTTGGCCAAGGAGGATGCCTTCCTGTTGAACAGGGATGAGGCAACCCAACTTATAAGCTTCTTATCTAACCCAGGAAGAAGTGCAGAACCGTCTTTAAAAAATTTAAAATAGACAAATCCCCAGGCCCTGATGGCAACACCCACGTTCCAAAGGGGGAGTTAAGTGAATCATAATAGGCCCCTATTTTTAATTTTTAAATGACTTCTAAAAACGGTATGTCCCAAGGATTGGCGCATAGCAAATGGGGGTGCCAAATTAAAAAAAGGGTCAAAAAATTGATCCTGGAACTACGGGCCGGTAAGCAAAACCTCTGTTAGGGGGTTAAAATGTTTAAGTTTTTTTAAAAATGTTCCTGGATACTACAAACGACACAACTGACCCAGATCAATCAGGACTGGGGCACCAAAGAAAAATTTTACTCCGTATCTCACAGAAATTACCAAAAAAAAAACAAAGTAGGAAATACGGGAATAAAAATAATTTTTAATAAATATAACGTAAAAGACAAATCTATCCCTTACAAAAACCCTAATTGCCCAAAAAAATAAAAAACAAACTATCCTACAACTACCTACCACACCAAGGGGGAACTCTCTGAAAGGGACTACCCCCACAGGAACCTACCCAAATTTTTAAAAAACCCTTTTAAACCCTTTATTCTTTCCCTGGGGAAAGGGAAAAAAGGTGAAAAGCAAGATATTAGGGTGATAATGTATATGGGGATACTGTGTATATAGATAATGAGCCCAGTATGCCCAAAACAATTTTTAAAAGATGTGCAAGCATTCTGATAAATAAATATCTCCAACGAAAACTAAACAATTTACGATTATATCTCCAAGTAATATTCGGGTTTTAATATCCCAATGGAGACAAACCCCCTTAATACAAAACAAACACCAAACGTTTCTTCCAAAAATGTGGGATTCTCAGGGCCAAGCACAAAAAAGAGGTAAAATTATCAGTACTCCATTACCAAAACCCGGGTTTTTGTTTAGGGTCCCACAATCGATGTTTAAGAAGCAACAAATCAAAACAATAATAATCCCCACCCCCCATGAAAATTTAGAGACGTCCAAAGGTCCAGGGTCAAATTTCCCGTGGTAAAAAAGGGACATTAGAGACGTCACCACTCACCTTAATAACGCCTTTCTTGTACCTTTGGCCCAAGCGGGCGCGCCCCTTTTGTGCAGTCCGAAATTTCCCGGGAAGCGATGTTCACTATGGATAGGGTAAAAACCACCGCTGAAAGAATGACACCGCGCATGCGCAAGAAAAACCCAAAACCCACAGCCGTACTGCCCGCAAAGTAAATTCTCACACAGAAAGACTAAAAAACATAGTCCCCGGCCGGTCCAATGATGCTCGCAGTAATAGCTAAAAAATCCCTGATATTAAAGAAATTACAAGGGAAAGGGGGAAAAGGAACACTCTAGTCTAGATATTGTGGAAAATTTAAACTACCCAAATAGGTAGTATGCAGACTAATTCAAGATACAACAAAATATAGCTAATAAGGGAATGAAATACATGACATTTTACAAATAATGGGGTGACAATAAAAGTAAAGCAATAGATATCCCCCTAACCAGGTTTTAATAAAGGGTAGAAAAGATATTGTCTCATTGAGCCCATAGGTTGCATAGTTTTAAGTTGGAAATCCAAAAGGGTTTTCCCTCTGCAAATTTTTCATCATATTCACCCAAACACAATTTGGGAGATACCCTCAGGACAGAGAAGTGTAATTCTAATATCACCACCATGTAAATCTCCACCATGTCGTCCCACAGAGGTCTCTCCGATTTTAAATGTCACCTATAGTTCCAAAATCCCCTTCTTAATTCCTTGACTTTTTCCCCATATGTCATGGGCAAAACAAGTGCTTTTTGATATACAACGCCTCTTTTTTGAAGTTTGCAAACCTTAATTTATGGTACTTTCCAGTTTTAATTTATCCGAAAACCCCCTTGCTAGTCGGTGTACTTACAGCCAACAACTCCCCTTTTTTAAAACTCCTATACTTGGGGACTCCAACCATACGAGTAGGTCTTGGTGGAAAAAATGGCTATGTCCCAAATCTATCCCTAATTTTCTTGCCTCTCCTAAAAGTGATGGGGGGATACTCCTCAATTAAAGGAGCATTCTGGATCCTGTTAATATAGGCCAATATTTCGAAAATCTTCTAAACCCCCCTGTGTTCCCATTCTAAAACTAAATTCTAATTTTGTTACCTTTTTTTTCTCTTTTCCTCCGGGGACCAAAACGTCCACTCCAGTGCTTGATGAATGAGTCCCTCATACCCTTTTTTGGGTACCCCTTTCAATAAAAGGTCAGTAAAGAGTCTGTTTCTTCTTGAACATAGTAAAGGGGGAGCAATTTCGCCAAACCCCCCCACATACTGACCTTTAGGGATCCCTTTTTTTTAGGGGAATTGGAGGGGAGCTATCCCCCTCAACAACTTTACCACTTTTTTGGTTTCCTGTATATCGTGGTTTCCCCAATTTCCCATTGGGAGTTCTCAAAATTAGAAGACCAAAAACACGGGCATCAAATTGATTCAGCCGTAAACCCAACCAATTGAATTATCGTTAAAATTCCTCCCCAAAAGGGCCCGGGGAATAACTCCCTGGAACCCCCAATAAAATGACGTCATCGATGTTCGCCCCCACAGGCGACACATCGATGAAACTGCTAAAATTTCCTCAAAAAGACGAAGTGCTCCCCCACCAGCCCGGGAGAAATTTGGGCATAGTAGGGCGCACGGGGGGCTCCCATTGCCGTCCCCCCTGGCGGTGGAAGAACCGCCCGAAAAAAAATAATTGTGGTAAGGCGAAATTCATCAATGCAATAAACAAAATTTTATTGTGTCAGACAGAAAAATGGTTTCTACTCGATAGAAAAGAACTCAGGCTCAACCCTCTTGGTGGGGAATCGAATATCAAAACTCGACATTGATGCTACAAAAAGGGGCACCACCCCCACCACTATATCCCCAATTTATGAGCAAAATCTTTTGTGCCCTCTAAATAGGAGGTAATGCAAACAAACGGCCGCAGAATCTGGTCCGGGTAAATGCCATTCTGTGTAAGATTACCAATGCCAGAAAAATTTGGGGCTACTTTTAAAAGGGCGAACGCCCTTTGGATTTAGAAGGGCCATAGAAATACCCAAATTTGGACATTTGGGGAAGAGAAATCAAACTCTCTTTTTTTTAATTTACTCATTACCATGCCTCTTTAGAAGACCCTTTAGTTTTTTTGAAATCTGGGGTGGGGCCCCTTTTCCAGTAAAAGGTATCCTCCCTTATCTTTTTAGAACTTTAAACACATGTCCCATAGCCCTCACAATTTTTTGGAGACCGGGTTACCAAACCTTTCCCGAGGTTTTTTATATTATACTCTGGGTTTTTCTGGGCATGGGGCCCAAGTATTCCTCCTTGGGTAAATTAAAGATTTCACTCTCCTTCCATGTCCACATTTATTTTTTCTAGCTTTTTTCATACTAAATTAACAAAGACATCTATATTATTGTCTTTTAGGGGGGGATTTTTAACACTTTTTAGCCGCAGATTAAAAAAGGCCCCTTTTACTTGGATCCCGTTCGCCACTATTAAAAACTTAACACCCTTAAGTCTAAAACCACCCCCCTCAATCCCATTCCAACGCGTCCTATCATGTTTTAAAAATTTTTTCCCCCTTAGGGATCCCCCAAAAAGGTTAGTCCTTCCCCCATTCAAAAAGACTAAAAGGGGGTTTCGGTACAAAATGAAAAACCATTTGGGCCCCCTATCTTTTTGCTTCTGAAAGATTTTTTTTCAAAGGGGTTATAAATTATGGCCTTTTTTTGGGTTTTTTGGTTACCTTCCCCCATTTACCTTATTTCTGTGTCGTGCCCCCCCCTAAAAAAGGAGGGGGCCCCGGGGCCACTTGGAGTTTAGATGGGGGATGGGGAAGAAAAAGGTGGGGGCAATGATGCCACATTCCCCCCCCTGACCCGTCCCCCTGTTTTTGTTGTAATTTAAAATTTTTCTTCTTGTATTGCCCCTTTCCCCTCCTCCCTTGGATTTTCCATTGGGCCCTTTGTCCCCTGAAACGATTTCGTAGGGTGACCTATGGAGTCTTCTTTGTGGGTCTTTTCTCTGCTCGTTGTCAGAGATGTCGTATCTGAGGTAAATATCTGTTTCAGGGCCTCTTATTTCTTGACCTCTATTTAGAAAATGGTACGCCCTATTTTCCTTAAATTCAGAAATTACCCTCACGATTGTGTTTTCGCTCCTTAATATAGTTAGTAAATCCTCAATTTAGCCTTAAGCTCCGGCCCCTTTTTTGAAATCAGTCTCGTTCCTTATTTTTTAAAAGCTATCCTAAATATTTCGATAGTTTAAAAGGGGGTAGTTTCCCAATGTCTTTTCTCCTCCTCTAGGAGAAGTTGCAATAAATCTCAAGACGACGATTACCTCCTGCCCACTTTTGCATCAACTCGAGACTTGTGACCTCTCTGCGGGTACTTTTGGGATTTTTAACCCCTAGGGACAAGCCACTCTAATGATTTTCCCAGGGTTTTTATTTCCCCCCACGATTTTTGTGTGTGCTTTAAACCGTTTTTTATTTTTTTAAACAACCCCCATTAACTGTGGGATTACTTACTGGTCCCGAAAAGACTTTTGTCAGAGAAAACACCCTCCGCCTCTACCAACCATCTATTCTGATCTACATGGTTGGCTAAGAAATATTCCATACTGGTTTAGTGGGAAAATGAAAATAACAATTCAACAAGAATTAGTATTCACAAACGACACAACTGACCCAGATCAATCAGGGACTGGGCATCCAAAGAAAATTAGCTCCGTACTCACAGAAAATTACCAGAAAAAAACCAAAGTAGGAATACTGGAATAAAATATAACTTTTTAAAAAATAAAACGCTAAAAGTACAAAAACCTATCCCTTACAAAAACCCTACACTGCCCAAAAAAAAATTAAACAAACTATCCTACAAACTACCTACCACACACAGGGGGGAAATCTCCGGGAAAAAGGGCACCCCCCACAGGAACCTCCCCTAATATATAAGTAGCCCGTTAAACCCTATTCTTTTTTCCAGGGGAAGGGAACCAATGAAAAGCAAATATTAGGGGTGTATAAAGTATTAGGGATACTGTGTATATAGATTAGTCCCCGTATGCCCCAAAAAACCCAAAATTTTAAGATGTTGCAAACATTTTTAATAATTAAAATCCCAAATAAACATGAAACAGTTTACGATAAACTCCCAAGTAATATTCAGGCTTATAACACATGAGACAAACCCAACTCTAATCAAAACAACGACCACCCCCGTTTTTTTTTTTTCCAAAAAGTGTGGATTCATCATGGTCCAACACAATAAAAGGGTATAATTATCAGTACTTTCCAATTTCCACACCCGGTCTTTTTAGGGACACAATCAGATGTTTTTTAAAATGCAACATGTAAAACAATTAACATCACCATCCCCATGATAATTTAGAGACTCCAAGGTGCCATGGTCAAACTTCTGTGTAGATAAGGACATTAGAGCACAGTCACCACTCACCTTAAATAGAGCGATCCTATTCTCTGTACATCGTTGGCGCCAAGCGGGCTGCGCGCGCTGTGCAGTCCGCAATTTCCGGACAGCGATGTTCACTATGGATACGGTACACACGCGCTGAAAGAATGACACCGCGCATGCGCAAGACAGCCAAACACAGCCGTACTGCGCCGCAAAGTCAATGCTCACACAGAAAGACTAAGAACATAGTCCCCGCGCCGGTCAATGCATAGCTCTGCAGTAATAGCTACAAAGTCACTGATATTAAAGATAATTACAACGGAAAGGAAAAGGAACACTCTAGTCTAGATATTGTGGCAAAATAACCTATCCAATAGGTGAGTAGTGCTAGTACTAATTCAAGATACAACAAAATATAGCTAGTATAGGGAATGGAATACATGACATTCTACAAATAATCGGTGACAATAATAGAGGTACAGCAATAGATATCCACTAACCAGGATTAATAAAGGGTAGAAAAGATATTGTCTCATTGAGCCCATTAGGTTGCATAGTTTTAAGTTGGTAGATCCAGAAGGTTTCCCTCTGCAAGATTTTTCTATCATAGTCACCCAAACGACAATTTGGGACGACTACCTCAAGGACAGAGAAGTGTAATTCCGTAATATCACCACCATGTATCTCCACTATGTGGCGTGCCACAGATGTGTCTCTCCGATGTTCAATGTCACCTATATGTTCCAAAATCCTCCTTCTTAATTCTCTTGACGTTTTTCCCACATATGTCAGTGGGCAAGAACAAGTGCATTGATATACAACGCCTCTTGTCTTGCAGTTTGCAAACGTCTGTAATTTATGGTACTTCCCAGTTTTATTATCCGTAAACCCCTTGCTAATCTGGATGTACTTACATGCCTTACAACTACCACATTTAAACGTCCCTAGCACTGGGACCTCCAACCAGTTACGAGTAGGTCTTGGTGTGACGAAGTGTCTATTTACCAATCTATCCCTAATATTCTTGCCTCTCCTAAACGTGATGGCGGGATACTCCTCATTTCAGGATGCGATGTCTGGATCCTGTGTAAGTATAGGCCAATAGTTTCGAAGAATCTGTCTGACCTCCTGTGTTGCCATGTTATAGGTACCTATAATTCTTAATTTGTTGTTACCTTCTTTTCTCTTTACCTCCAGTAGGGACCTACGGTCCACTGCCAGTGCTTGATGATATGAGTCCCTCAATATCCTTTTGGGGTACCCCCTTTCAATAAAACGGTCAGTCAGAGAGTCTGCTTCCTTCTTGAACATAGTCAAGTTGGAGCAATTTCGCCGAACCCTCACATACTGACCTTTGGGGATCCCTTCTTTTAGGGGAATTGGATGGGAGCTACCCCTAAACAACTGTTCCCAACTTTTGGGTTTCCTTATATCGTGGTTTCCAATTTCCCATTGGAGTTCTCAAAATTTAAAGATCCCAAGAAACCAGGCGATATAATTGTTTCAACGTAAACCTCAAGCCCAAAATTTAATTATCGTTCAATTTTCTCCCCAAAATACCGGGAAAAACTCCCTGGAACCCTCCCAAAAAAATGATGTCATCGATGTATTCAGTTTACAGTTGGAGAAAATTTTTTATATCAAAAGGGTTGCAAATCTTTAAATATTGTGTTTGGGGTATGGGATCATTTTCTATTGCACCAGTAAAACCCTATAACATTTTACACCCCTAAATTTTGCTTTTCACCCTTTTCCCTTGCCCTAGGGAAAAGAATAGGTTTAACAGGGTACTATATATATAGGGTTAGGTTCCTTGGGGGGCCTTTTCAGGGCATTCCCCCCTTTTGTGTGGGGTAGGGGCTTTGTTTGGATAGTTTGTTTATTTTTTTGTAGGCAGTGTAGGGTTTTTGTAAGGACTAGATTTTTACTTTTTGCGTAAATTTTTTTAAAAGTATATTTATTTTCCCGTATTTTTTTTCTACTTTGGTTTTTTTTCCTGGAGTATCTCCCCGAAAAAAATGTTTAACGCCGTTTCCAGCAGGGGTTTTGAAAGGGAACCGGTCCCGTCAAACCCAAACTTATCAGGGGTTTATGAGGGAATCAGTGCTAGACTGGGTGGGGGAGGCATTGGATGCTTATTGATGACGATTGCGTCAACTATCGTCACGATCGACATCGATATCGTCAAATTATTATTTTTTAAATTTTAAAAATTATTTTTTATTTTAAGAGCCCTTAATTCCGGGTGTCTTTAAGGAATTTACTAACAAAATGTTTTTAAAAAAATAACAAAGGGGCAAAAGACTAGTAACTGAAAAAAAAAAAGGCCCCCCCGAGGCTTCAATCTACAAGGAAAAGGGAATACAATGGTGTGG
>JAODAL010052169.1:0-26164 GCA_025379985.1 Phyllomedusa bahiana
ATATGAGAGAGAGGGGAAGAGAGAGAGAGAGAGAGAGAGAGAGAGGGAAGAGAGAGAGAGGGGGAAAATATGGAGAGAAGAGAAAAGGGGGGAAAGGGGAAAAATTGGAAAGAGGGGAGAGAGAGAGGGAGATATGGAGAAAAGAAAAGGGGGTTTAGGGGAGAGAGAGGGGAGGGGGGAGAGAGAAAAGAGAGAGAGAGAGGGGAGATGGAGAGAGAGAGAGGGGAGATGGAGAGAGAGAGAGAGGGGAGATGGAGAGAGAGAGGGGAGATGGAGAGAGAGAGAGGGGATATGGAGAGAGGGGAGATGGAGAGAGAGAGAGAGGGGGGAGATATGGAGAGAGAGAGAGAGGGGAGATATGGAGAGAGAGAGAGGGGAGATGGAGAGAGAGAGGGGGTTTTGGGGAAAAGGAAGAGAAAAGAGAGAGGGGAGATATGGAGAGAGAGAGAGAGAGAGAGAGAGGGGAGATGGAGAGAGAGAGGGGAGATGGAGAGAGAAAGAGGGGAGATATGGAGAGAGAGAGAGAGAGGAGATATGGAGAGAGAGAGAGGGGAGATGGAGAGAGAGAGAGGGGAGATGGAGAGAGAGGGAGGGGAGATGGAGAGAGAGAGAGGGGAGATGGAGAGAGAGAGAGAGAGGGGAGATATGGAGAGAGAGAGAGGGGAGATGGAGAGAGAGGGAGGGGAGATGGAGAGAGAAAAGGGGAGAGGGAGAGAGAGAAAAGGGGAGAGGGAGAGAGTGGAGGGAGATGGAGAGTGAGAGAGAGGGGATAGGGGAAGAGGGAGGGAAGAGGGGGGAGATATGGAAGAGGTGAGGGGGGGTTTTTTTGAGGAGAGGAAAGGGGGGAGATAGGGAAATTGAGAAGAGAGAGTGGGGGAAAAGGAGGGGGGAGTGGGGAGGGGGAGTTTGGAAGGAGAGGGGGGAAGATGGAGGGGAAGTAGGGGGGAGATGGAGAGAGAGGAGCCAGGGGGAGATGGAGAGAGAGGAGAAGAGGGAAAGGGGCGACCCCGAGGCGGGGGGGAAGATATGGAGGAGAGGGGAAAAAGGGGAGATGGGAGAGAGGAGAGTGGGGGGAGAGGGAAAAGGGGACGATGGACAAAAGGGGGTGGGGGGATATATTATTTATTTTTACTTTATATTATAATAATTTTATACATATTTAAAATTATATTTATTTATATATATATGTGGGGAAAAAAACAACCTAGCGTGTATCCAGCTTTAGTGTTGTCTATCTTAGTATCTTTGTCTATGTTTAGACCTCTTTGTCTTCTGCTTCTTACCTATAAGGCTCCTAAATTTGCACCTACTAATTATCACTTTTCAAGGGAATATGTAACCAAAGTGCAAAGCTTTTGGAGGAAAAAAAGGGGGAAACACCCCTTTCCCTCCCTTTAAATTTTTCCTTTTGTAAGCACCACCCTTCGGGCAGTTTTTTTGTCTGTTTAAGATTTTCCCCTTATCCCCTAAAAGGAAAATTTAAAGACACAATATAAAAAAGTAACCCTTATAGACTGTAGGCACCCCCCAGTTTAATCCCCTTTAAATTATGCTACATAAGAAAAAGTAAATAAAAGTGATTATTTTTTTTGGGATTTTTTCCTTTATCATAGTAAGCTTCTATTCTCCTTTGTGACCATGCTTGCTAATTTGAGATATGTATAATGGACTTTTTTTTATTGAAAAGAAGAAACAGAGCTACTTACTTTTGAGGGTTATTAATAAACACAAAAGAAAAAAAATGAAAAAGAAATTTTTGGTTTCCCCTTTCCCCGAATCTTTGGCCCAACCAAAAAGCCCACAATAAAAACAACAAAGAGGGTTAAATTTCGTTGGAAAAACCTTATCTAGTATCTTGTGTCACTTTGAAAGTTTAAAGTAGAGAAGTATACCTCTAGTTGCTTTCCAACCCTATGCCCTCATGCATGTAATCAGCACGGGAGGGAAAATAGTTTGAGACATTGCCGACTAAAAAAAACAGATTTTGATAAACTTATGAAGTCACCCCCACATAGCGCAACGCAACCCAAACCGGGGGACCCAAAACAACAGAGAGAAAAAATTTCAATGTGATCAGGCAGGGTCTACAACATGACACATCGTTACCAGAATCCCGCATCAACACAGGACAATTTACAAGTAAATTACATCACAGACACATTGGGGAAAGGCCCGGGGATCTTAAAAACCCCCCGATTTCTAGAATTTAAAAGGTCTAAAATAAAAACAAAACCCATTTACGCTGGGTATTTGACCTTTAACCTTTTGCCGTAAATTTTAGGCTTCAAAAAAGATATAAAAAATTTTTTTTGTTTTGTGAAGAATCAACAAAAAGTGGGACACAATTTGTGAAGTGAACAAATTTTTTTGGATATTTTTAAAAATTTTGTAAAAAATTAAAAAAAATGAAAGGGGGCGTGCAATATATTCGGCCCCTTAAGTTAATACCTTTGTAGCGTCACCTTTGTTGCTGCGATTACAGCTGGCAGGTCGCTTGGGTTTGTCTCTATCAGTTTTGCACATCGAGAGACTGAAATTTCTTGCCCATTTTCCTTGGCGCAGCTGGAGCTCAGTGAGGTTGGATGGAGACATTTGCGGAAACAGCTCAAGCTCAGGAGGTTGATGGGAGAGCGTTTGTGAGCAGCTGAGCTCAGTGAGGATGGATGGCGAGCGTTTGTGAACAGCTGGAGCTTCAGTGAGGTTTGGAGGGAGATGCATTTGTGAACAGCTCAAGCTCAGTGAGGTTGATGGAGAGCGTTTGTGAGCAGCTGAGCGCATAGAGGTTGGATGGAGGAAGCATTTGTGAACAGCTGGAGCTCATGAGGTAGGATGGAGAGCATTGTGAACAAGCTGAGCTCAGCGATGTTGGATGGAGAGCGTTTGAGAACAGCTGGAGCCCAGCGAGGTTGGCTGGAGAGCGCGTTTGTGAACAGCTGGTGCTCAGTGAGGTTGGATGTAGAGCGTTTGTGAGCACTGGAGCTCGGTGAGTTGGATGGAGGAGCGTTTGTGAACAGCTGAGATCAGTGAGGTTGGAATGGAGAGCGTTAGTGAACAGCTGAGCTCAAGAGGTTGGAAGGGAGAGCGTTGTGAACAGCTGGAGCTGTAGGTTGGATGGAAGACATTTGTGAACAGCTGGACTCAGTGAGGTGGATGGAGAGCGTTTGTGAGCAGCTAAAAAAAAAAAAAGGGAGGAGCTCAGTGAGGTTGGATGGAGAGCGTTTGTGAGCAGCTGGAGCTCATTGAGTTTGGATGGCGAGCGTTTGAACAGCTGGAGCTCAGGAGTTTTGAGGGAGAGCGTTTGGGAACAGCTGTAGCTCGTGAGGTTGGAGGAGAGCTTTTGTGAACACTGGAGCTCGGTGAAGGTTGGATGGAGAGCGTTTGTGAGCAGCTGGAAAGCTCAGCGAGGTTGGATGGAGGAGCGTATGTGAACTGCTGAGCTCAGCGCGGTTGGATGGAGAGCGTTTGGTGAACACTGGAGCTCAGCGAGGTTTGGATGGAGAGCGTTTGTGAACAGCTGGAGCTCAGTGAGTGATGGAGAGCGTTTGTGAACAGCGAGCTCAGTGAGGTTGGATGGAGAGCGTTTGTGAGCAGCCTGGAGCTCGGTGAGGTTGGCTTGAGAGCGTTTGTGAACAGCTGTAGCTCAGTGAGGGTGGATGGAGAGCGATTGTGAACAGCTGGAGCTCAGTGAGGTTGGGGGGAGAGCGTTTTGTGAACAGCTGGAGCTGGTGAGGTTGGATGGAGAGCATTGTGAACAGCTGGAGCTCAGTGAGGTTGGAATGGGGGGGGGGGGGGGGGGGTAGGGTGAATAGCGTTTGTGAGCAGCTGGAGCTCAGAGAGGTTGGATGGAGAGCGGTTGTGACCAGCTGGTAGCACAGTGAGGTTGTGAGGAGAGCGTTTGTGACCAGCTGGAGCTTATAGAGGTTGGAGGGGAGGAGCGTTGTGAACAGCTGGAGTCGGTGAAGTTTGAGATGGAGAGCGTTTGTGAGCAGCTGGAGCTCGGGTGAGGTTGATGAGAGCGTTGTGAACAGCTGGAGCTCGGTGAGGTTTGATGAGAGCTTGTGAACAGCTGGAGCTCAGTGAGGTTGTAGGAAGCTTTGAGGAACAGCTGGAGCGTGAGGTTGGATGAGAGCGTTTGTGAACAGCTGGAGCTCAGATGAAGGTTTGGATGGAGAGCGTTTGTGAGCGCTGGAGATCAGTGAGGTTGGATGGAGAGCGTTTGGAGCACTGAGCTCAGTGAGTTTGGATGAGAGCGTTTGTGAGCACCTGGAGCAGAACAGTGAGGTTGGATGGGGGAGCGTTTTTGAGCAGCTGAGCTCAGTGAGGTTGGATGGAGATCGGTTTTGTGAGCAGCTGTGAAGCTCAGTGAGGTGGAGGGGAGAGCTTTGTGAACAGCTGGACTCAGTGAGGTTGGAGGAGAGCGTTTGTGAACAGCTGGAGCATCGGTGAGGTTGGAGGGAGAGCGTTGTGAGCAGCTGGAGCTCGGTGAGGGTTGGATGGATGAGCGTTTGAACAGCTGGAGCGCAGCGAGTTGGATGGAGAGCGTTTGTGAACAGCTGGAGCGCAGTGAGTTGGATGGAGAGCGTTGTGACAGCTGGAGCTCGTGATGTTGGATGGAGAGCGTTTGAGAGCAGCTGAGCTCGGTGAGTTGGATTGGAGAGCGTTTGTGAGCAGCTGGACTGTGAGGTTGGATGGGAGAGCGTATGAGGAACAGCTGGAGCTCATGAGGTTGATGGAGAGCGTTTGTGAACAGCAGGAGCTCAGTGGGAGGTTGGAGGGAGAGCGATTGTGAACAGCTGGAGCTCAGTGAGGTTGGATGGGAGAGGCGTTTGGTGAGCAGCCTGAGCTCAGTGAGGTTGGATGGAGAGCGTTTGTGAGCAGCTGAGCTCAGTGAGGTTGGCATTTGAGAAGCCGTTGTGAACCACTGGAGCACCGTGAAGGTTGAGGGAGAAGTTTGTGAACAGCTGAGCTCGGTGAGGTTGGAGGAGAGCGTTTGTGACAGCTGGATCTCGGTGAGTTTGATGGAGACGTTTGTGAGCAGCTGGAGCTCGTGAGGTTGGATGGAGAGCGTTTGTGAAACAGCTGGAGCCAGTGAGGTTGGAGGGAGAGCGATTTGGTGACAGCTGGAGCTGGTGAGGTTGGATGAGAGCGTTTGTGAACACTGAGCTCAGTGAGGTTGGATGGAGAGCGTTCTTTGTTGAGCAGCTGGAGCTCATTGAGGTTGGATGGAGAAGCGTTTTTTGTGAGCAGCTGGAGCTCAGTGAGGTTGGATGGAGAGCGTTTGTGAGCAGCTGGATCTCAGTGAGGTTTGGATGGGAGAGCGTTGTGAACACTGGAGCTCAGTGAGGTTGGATGGAGAGCTTTTGTGAACAGCTAGGAGCTCAGTGAGGTTGTTGAGAGCGTTTGTTAGCAGCTGCAGCTCAGTGAGGGTTGGGAGGGAGAGCTTTGTGAACAGCTGAGCTCGTGAGGTTGGATGTGAGAGCGTTTGTGGAACAGCTGAAAGCTCAGTGAGGTTGAATGGAGAGCGTTGTGAACAGGCAGTTTTCATCTCTTCCACAGTTCACGATTGATACAGGTCTGGACTGTGAACTTGGCCATTCTAACACCTGGATATGGTTTATTTGTGAACCTTCATTGTAAAGATTTTGCTTTATGTTTGGATCATTGTCCTTGTTTGGAAGATAAATCCCGTCCCATATCAGGTTCTTTTGCAGACCTCAACAGGTTTCTTCCAGAAATGGTCCAGTATTAGTGCTGCATCCATCTTCCTGTCCCTGCGAAAAGCCCAACCCTGATCTGCCCCCACCATGTATGTACAGTGGGGGATGGTGTGTTCAATGGGAGAGCTGGTTGCTTTTTACGCCAAACATAATCTTTTTGCATTGTGGCCAAAAAGTTGGGATTTTGGTTTCATCTGACAGAGCCCTTCTTCCACATGTTTGGTGACTCCCAGGCGGCCCCTTCTTCCACATGTTTGGTGTCTCCCAGGCGGCCCCTTCTTCACATGTTTGTGTCTCCCAGGCGGCCCCTTCCGTCAACAATGTTGTTGTCTCCAGGCGCCCCTTCTTCCACAATTTTTGGTGCCTCCCAGGCGGCAGCTTCTCACAAGTTTGGTGTCCTCCTCTATAAGGCGGCCCCTTCTTCCACATGTTTGGTGTCCCTCCTAGGCGGCAGCTTCTTCCACATGTTTTGGTGTCCTCCCAGGCGGCCCCTTCTTCCACATGTTTGGTGTCCTCTTCCAGGCGGCTTGTGCAAAACGTTAAACGAGACTTTGTATGGATATCTTTGAGAAATGGGCTTCTTCTTGCCACTCTTCCATAAAGCCAATTTGTGCGTGTATGACTGATTGTTTCCTTGGACAACCTCCCACCACAGCTGTAGATCTCGCATTCTCAAGTGATCATGGGCCCTGGCTGCATCCTGATCATCTTCTCCTTTTTTTTGAGATAAATTTTTTAGAGAGACGGCCTTTTCTTGGTAGTTTTGAGGGGTCTGATACCCTCCATTTCAAATATCGTTGCACGTGCTCCTCGGTTTTAAATTTGGGGAAAACTCTTTGTATCCAAACTCTTTAAAAATTCCCCAACATATCAAGGGCCTCCCCGGGGTTTTTTCCTTTCTTCATATGCCTCCCGCCTTTAAACAGAAACCCTGAGACTATCACAGAGCAGGTCATTTTTACAGAGACTTATTACAACTTGAATTAACAGGTGGATTATATTATCACATCATCATTTAAGGACAACATTGGGTCTTCAAGATCCTCACTAAAATTCTGGAGTGAATTTGCTGCACGAAAAATAAAGGGCAAAAAAAATTTTTGGGGCACCCCCACTTTTCATTTTTTTATTCTTTCCCAAAAGTTTAAAAAATATCCAATAAATTTTTTCCCATTTTCAAAATTGGGGTCCCACATGTTTTTGGGAATTTTTCCCACAAAAAAATTAAAAATTTTTAATATCTTTATGTTTGGGAAGCCTGAAAGGGAGGAAAACCCCCTTTGAAAAAGGTTTCAAGGGACCCAAAATATTTCCCCGCAAGGCACTGTACTGATCGCTGAAAACTTGTAACTTTTTACCCTTATCAAAAAAAACTAAAGAGAACTTCCCAAATCTTTGGGGCGAAATTCCTCTTAAAAGGGTGCCCTTGAAAACCCCAAAAACCCTAGGAGTCAATAGACAAAAACCCAAATAAACCCCCTGGTCAACCCCCTTTGCCCATCTCCCTACAGGTTAAATATTGGAATGCCGTTAAAATCTTGTCCCGTCCCTTGCAATCTTTTTTTTTTTTTTTTTTTTTTTTTTTTTTTTTTAAAACCTCAGTCTATATTACCCTAAAAGAAGAATTTAAATGCTTTCCATATTGGGACCACCCCCGTACCCAAGAATTTAAAAGGGTTTTCTAAACCATAATTTTTTCCACAGAGTTTTGCCTCTTCACACCCCATTTTCCCGACTCCCACTTTTCCCTTTTTGGCTGGGGGCGGGGCTATAATTCGGGGCCCCCCACTTCCTGTTTCGGGGGCCCCTTTTTACTTTTCTACAGCTTCAGGCCCCCTACTTTCCGGGTTCCGGGTTTCCCCCCCCCTTTGGCGGGGCCCTTTTCCAAACAGTTTTCAGGCTCCCAACCCCCTTTTCCAACTGTGGGCATTTTCTACAGCTTAAAGGGGGGCCCCACCTCCTGCCCAAAACCCGTGGGCAGTTCTACCCGCCCCCCCCCGCCCCAACCCGGGGGTTTTTCTAAAAAGTTTTAGGCCCCCCCCCTTCCTTTTTAAAGGCTGTGGGCAGCCCAGTTTCGGGTTTCCCACTCCCCCCTTTTTCAGGCCGGGGGCTTTCACAGCTTAAGGCCCCCCCCAACTTCCTTTTTCACCCTGGGGGCGGTTCCACAGCTTCGGGCTCCACTTCCTGTTCGGGGCTGGGGGGTTCTACAGCAGTGATTACTTTTTTCGCCCCGATTTTTCCCAAAGCTGAAAAAAGTAAAAAAACTTTGGGAAAATGGGGGGGTTTTTAAAAACAGCAGGTTGAAGCTGTGGGGCCCAAAACAAGCTTCCTTTCTGCTAAATAAAAAACAAGAGTAAGTGACTTAAACCATCCGGACCACCCCAAATAAGAGGTGGTCAGAAACCCTAAAAGCTTGTGTACAAAAGGGAAAGAAGAACTGATTTTACCTCTGAAACAAAGCAAAAAACAGCAATGTTTTTTAAAGGCCCTTTTTTTTTAAAATTTACCTAAAATGTTTAAAGCAAACCAAGGTGGTGAGAAGACCCTTTAACTAATCTTGTGTCTAGGAACTAACTTTGTGAGCATTGCCCACCAACTATCATACGAAAAAAAAAAAAAAAATTTTAAAAAAAAACCCTTCTCCTGTTTCCTTACTTTAGGCCGGGCCATACTAAAGAAAGCGAGGGGTGGAATTGGGGGGACTGCTGGGGATCATGCCAAGACTTCTGATGGTGAAAAAGTAAAAAATTTTTGGGATCCCCACCCGGGGAAAAATAAAAGGCGGGTTTCACCAAAAGGGGGGTTTTACCAATCTCCCCCAAAACCAACATTAGCCAATCTGAAGGATATCCAATGGAAAACACTACTTTTATCTTGGTGTCATCCTAAACTAGAACCTCAAGGAATATGGACGTCAGAGAGAGTCCATTTCCTTAATAAACCCATATTTTAGCTGAAACAGAGAGCCAATAAAGCAAAAACCACTTCCAGTCCAGCAAGCTTTGTCCACCCATATAATACATACTAGCCCATTCAAGATTAGCGGTCATGTGAGATTTTACCACTTCGCACTAAATCAATGGGTTATAGCTGGCGACTTCTATGCAAACTTCAAATTACATGGTAGCCAGGCTCCCGTACCCTTCTTAAATTTATTCAAGATATATATATATATATCAAAAAATTTTTTAAAAAAAAAAAGCTTTTTATATGAAAAAAACCCTTTTCCCCCTGATTTTTGGGCCCTGGTTTTTCGGGGTATGCAGCTGTTCCTTCCTCTGCTTCAAGCTTAGCCACAGCTATAATGCAAATAATGTGCAGGTAAGTGTGACGTTACAGACTAAAGTAAACCAATGAAACCGCGGGCCCCACATTTTTGTAAAAAAAAACCCAAAAAATTTTAAAATTTAAACCGGGTAGAAGCTATTTCCTGCTATTCGCCTTTGCTAAAACCAAAGCAAAGGATGTTTGAAATGTTTTAGCAAGATTTTGTTTTGTTGCGAGCCAAAGGAACAAAGGGGTCACTGGGTTTAATTACAAAATAAAAAGTATTCTGCAATACAGACAAAAGCACACATCCCTTGTAAATTTTGTAAATAAAAATTGGCAAGGAAACAGTTTTAATTTTCTGACACATTGAAAGGGAAAGGGAAATGTCTCCACCCCTGGCCAGGCCACCGCCGCTGCTGTTGTTGGGTCTTATACTTATATACTTAAGTGTTGTTTTTTTCTACTTCTATTAAAAAAAAATTGGCTTAAAAAAAAAAAATTTTTTCCCCAGTCTGCCCTGGAAACATTTTTTTCCCCCATTTTCTAAATTTCGTCAAAACCCCCTTTTTTCCTTTTCTTCACCCCACTAAACATCCAAAATGAGAAATATCCCTTCCCCTTAAAAAGAAAAATTAAAGAAGCAAAGTAGTTACTAAGGGGTGAAAAAGAAGACATATGTTCATCAAGTTTGGTCAGAGAAGGGAGAGGTTATGGATAAAGTGGGAGTTATGGTTTTTTAAAGCATTAGTTTTTCCCCCCTTTTTTAACGGGGAATCAAATAAACCCCAATAAAAAAACAAAAAATCAAATGGCCCTAATAGGGAGAAAAATCTTAAAGGGGTTGTCCCCCCCTTTTAGACTTTGAAAGAAATAGTTTAAAATATTTTCATCAAAGTGGGGAAAACCCCCAAACCCCCCCTTTCTGGATCTGCACCTATTTTTGGGGAACAGGGCCCCCTAAAATTTGTTACCTCAAAAAGGGATAGGTGGTCACCCTTGCACACAACTCTCTATTCTGTTCTATGGGAGTTACCAGCACTGGTGCGTTGGGTGATCATATACTTAGAACTTCCATAAAACAGTATGGAGAGTTGTGCCCAGGGTGGATAAAAATCAATGTTTTTTTTAAAAAAAAAAAAAAAAAAATTGGATTTTTTTGTTTTAAAAATCTTTTTTTTTTGGTTTTTAAATCTTTTTTTTAAAAATAAATTTGTTTTTTTGGGGGAAAATATTTTTAACCACCCAAAAAGGTTTTTCCCAAATCTTGAGATAAAGCTAAAGTTTGTTTAATTTTAGTAGAATAAAGGCTGTATATGTGTAAATTCACAAGGGGCCATGCTTTCCCAGGGGTTTTTCTGTAGGATTAGTGGGCATTTTCTCTCCAATTTTAAATCACAAAAACCCCCCTTTTTAAACTTACGCAGTTTTTAAAAAAACTGAATTTGACTCCGCAGAGGCCCCCACCCTCTTCTTCACAGCAAAAAATTTTTAAAAACATGACCAATTTTGAAAAAAGCCCTTAACCCCTTTTGTTCTCCCAAAACCTATAAATACAAAATTTAAAACCCCTTCAGTGCCAATCCAAAAATTTTAAGACAATATTTTTTCCTGATTTTTTGGGAAAGTGGAATAGATCTGCACAACACAAGAAGAAGGGTAATCTAAGTTTTGATGATAGGAAGGGCAAGCAACAAAAAAAATAAAAAATTTAAAACTTTGTGTCAAAATTACGGGCAGCATAGCCACAGACAGCCCAAAAGGTCGGAAATTTTTTGTGGGGAAACGATTTTGGGGTTTAAATTACTTTCTTTCCTTAAATGGCGCGGGGCCTAAAAAAAACCCATTTAGGAAATTTTAATAAAGCCCTTCCCAAACCCTTTAAGGCAGGCATGCGGTGAAAAATGCAAACGGCAAAAAAGGAGATCCCAAGGGGCCTGGGGGCGCAAATTCGGGCCCAAACCATGAAATTTGCGGTGATAAGAGACCAAAAAACACTTCTGAACAGGCGGGACCCTTTCAGGTTGGAAAACTTTTATTGGGAAACCTATTTCTAAAGACTGAACTTCATGGTGAGGGAAAAAATTTTATTTCTTATTATTACTGCCATGTTTCTGTCCCTTTTGGTAAGTTAAAAGGTGAAGGGAAAAAAAAATAAACCCCTTTTGGGGGAGGGGGAGGGATGTGTTTTAAAAATAACAAAAGGGTTTTAAAAAACAATAAAAAAAAGCATTGATTTTTTTTTTTAGGGGAATTCAGGATTCTGGAAACTATCCACCTCCAAGAACAAACCCTCAACCTGTTTTCCACCCGTTCTTTTAGGAAAAATTTTCCAAACCAGGAAAAGTGCTTCCCTTAGCCGCAGCACATCAAACAGACACCCACAGCCACAATCACCATCACCCAAAAGGGGAAGGGGAAAAAAAACCTTTACCGGGGGGGCCCGGAACCACCATAGATAAGGTTTTTTGTTAAAAAAAACTAGCAGATTAAAAAAAAAGAGTTGATTGAAGAAAAAAAAATTTCCCATTTATTTTAGCCCAAAGAAAATCTTTTTTCCGTCTTAAAAGGGGAACCCAATTTTCAAATTTAAAATGGTTCAGGGCAATGAACCAGGAAAACAGTCCCAAACCCCGCAGAGCTGAAATTTTTTAGGGAAAAGCTGGAAACAATGTATGACAGAGAAATGGAGCAAAGTTTCAAAAAGCTCTGGAGGGGAAAACGGTTTAAAACCCAAGTATTGATGGGGGGAGTAATGTCCACAAAGACCTATTGTAAAGTGCTTGTAAAAAAAACAGAAGAAGGTAAATTTTTCCCTTTCACAAACCCAAATTTATACGTCCCGGGAAAAAAAACAACACCGAAATACTTTCAAGAAGGGGGGCCCTTTAAAAACTATAACGACAATGAAACAAAAAAAAAAAATTTTCTAGTACCCATTTTGGGGCACTGACAATGCGCAAACGTAAACCAAGATGAGAAGAGATTTAGAAAGCAGGGAGGGAAAAAAAAGCTGCTAATAACATAGGTTTTCAGTGCTCCATTTGCTGCAAACCCCTTAGCCAAAGACTTAAGGGTTTTCCCCGAAATAAAGGCTAATTTGTTGAAATTGCTAAAAACTTCCGAAAATCAATTTTTCTGCAGCAGCTCTGAAAAGGGTGGTGGAAACCCCAAACTAACCTCCCCCAAGTTTTAGATGGAAAATTTTGGGGGTGGACTGTTTTTTAGAGTATATCAAAAAAATTTTTCCTATTCCCCGGGGAAAACCCTTTTTGAAGAAAAAACGAGATAAAATAGATGGGACTGTTTTTTACCCGGCCCAAAAACCTCAACATTGGGCTTTAAAAGAAATGTTAAAATTGCGGCTTCCTGAACCCATCTCTCAAGCTTTAAAAACAAAATACAGAAAAATAAACTGTTTTTTTGCGGATGCTGTTGAAATTTGGAAGGAACTGGGGGGAACACTTAAAAACAGAACACACATGGGGACCGAAAATAAAAATTTCAAGCATAAACAAAGGGAAAGGGACAAACACTGACTCCAGCTCATTTTTTGGAAATATTTCAATACCAATATCAGGGGCAAAACCCAAATGCTGAGGGAAAGGAGTTAGCTATGACATGGGTAACCAGCAAACATTTCCCTCTTTTAATTTCCAACTAAAAATAAACTTCAAGCTTAAGGGGGGAACCCTTCAAGAAATTATTTTTTTTTTGCTGAAGATATTTTTTAAAGGGAAAGGTTCCCCACCAGAAACTGGTTGGGAAATCACTTAAAGCGCTTGGGGTTTAGAGACTGTTCAATTTAAGATTTTTACTTTTAACAGCATACTTCTTTTGCCGGCGTTTAAAGAAAAATTCTCTTTCCCTTTTGGGCTCATTCATTCTAAAAATTTAGAAAAAAGGGTTTGGGGCCCCCCAATAAAGCAGGAAAACTTTTTTTTTTCTTTTCCCAAATTTTGAATAAAGGGAAAAAAGAAAAGATGATGATGGGAAAATAAGACAAGTGAGCTACAGAGGACACAGGGACCCGTAGTTTTTTTTTTTTCCATGTTTTTGGCTTGGGGTGACAGTCAAGTTTTTTAAAAAATATAATATTTTGTTTTAGCCCAAAATTTGTTTAAAAAACATGGAGTTTGTTTTAAACAAATAACTTATGCTGTAATGTTTTTATTGTTTCAGGAAAAAATCTAAATTTTAAAATTTTTATTAAAGGGCCCAAATTTTTTTTTTTTCTCCTTCCCCAAGTACAAAAAAACATTTGGGGCCAAATAAAGAAATGAAAAAACCCATTTTAAAATGGGGAAAAAAGTAATAAAAAAAGTTAAAATTTTAAAATCTTTTATCTACTTGCATGTTTAAAATAGCAAAACTAGTTTAGGTTTGAAACTTTGATTTTTAAAACACTGATTTAAATTTAAAACCTTTTAAAATTTTTAAAAAATTTAAAGTGATTTAAATCGGAAAAAAACCACCCTGGTTGGCCCCAAACGTTTTTTTCCCATTCTAGGGTTCCCCTTTTTGAAGGGGCCCCTTTTTCCCAGAAAGCGGACGTAAAGGTGGGAACCCCCACCCCATCAGACTTTTGAAAAACCCTAACCTAAAACCCAAATGCCATCATAACTATAGTGGAACACAGACAGAAGGATTTCCCCTTGTCTTTTCCCAAAGGGCTTTCACAAAATGGGTCTTCACTGTATTGTTTTTTGTTTGAGCATTTGGGAAAAAATTTATCTTTTCCTCCCTTTTGTCCCCTTTTCCCCCACAGGAAAAAAAATTATTTTAATCTTTTTAAACCCATATAGCTTGTGTTGCTCTTCTCTGTACCTACTACTTTGCCGGCTCCATGTTTTTTTGCCAAAAGGGGGGCTAGGTTTTTTTTTATTTCTCCCATAAAAGGTGGGGATATTCTGCTAAATTTCTATTTGTAAAAAGGAAACTTGTGTGCCTTAAGAGGAGATGATATCTTCATCTCCTGACCAAAGAAAAATCAGCAAAGCAAAGTATTTAGAAAAAGTCTTCATTTATATGCCCCTACATGTTAAAAGAGAAACATTGTAGTGAGAATACCCCTTTAAATCAGTCATTAACTGCATTATATCTGCACAGTCAATGTAAAAATAACATATACAATGTAACAACACACAGTCAAAACTATTTTATTCAAGTTTGGTACAAAACATTACAACACTTAGGTAAAATAAATCCTAAATTAAAGTAAGAATCTATCAAAATCCTTAAGAAAGCCATTAACATTATTCCAGTCTGCCAGTGACTTCAAGAAGTATTATATCCTTCAGAGTAACGTAATGAAACTCCATAGCAAGTATCTCAGTCTCTGTAACAGTCCATTGGCAGTGTAATGGCTAGAGGATGGAGGCTATTTACACCAGTGTAAGATGAAGAACCCAAAAATGAAATGTCAGCTTAGTCCCATGTACATCCAAGAACAAGATAAGGCCCTCAAAGTACTCGGTGTTTCCTTCAGGTCTTCTACATCTTGAGAGGAGGAAAAAAACCATAACCCCCCCCCCCCCCCCCAAAAAAAAAAATTACAAAAAAACCCCGATGATATTTGCTGTTTCGTTAGGTTGGTACCCAGAGATCAAGAAGATGTAGGTTTTATGCTTGAAGGATATTTATGGCTGCATAATCTTGACCCAGTATTAAAGTCATTAGGCCTGTGTTTTGGGTGCTTCTGGTGGTTACCAGGACGGAGGTCCAAATCGATGGATCAGCTTCTCCTGGTCATCAAGATCCTTTTGTACCTTCTTTCTCATGTAGAATATGGGACAGTCGCGACTGTTGAGCAAAGCAGAGGGATTAATAATGGTATAAAGTGAAGAATTTATAATGATTTAGACTTTGGGTGACTACATGTCACACAGAGATACTTGATTATTTTGGTCATAGTTACATAGTTAGTACGGTTGAAAAAAGACATGTGTCCATCAAGTTCAACCAAGGGGGGAAAATGTGGGTGAAGGAGAGAGACAAGGATTTTAAGCCACCCTCCCCACTGGTTAATGCCCTAAACCCACAAGGCAAGAACCTATCTGCTCCATGGGACCCCATCCTGACCCCAGAGCTGCCCCCACCAGGATCCAGAAGTTACATAGCTACGTAGTTTTAATATTCTTTAGTTCAGGTAGTTATCAAACCTTTCTGAAACTCCCAACTGTTCCTCTGTGACCAGCTCCTCAGGGGGGCTATTCCCCAATTTAGGGGAGTCCCCCCCTGCACGGGGAATCGGACCCTTTTTCATCGGTTTTGCGGTTTTTCAGCCGCCTGAAAAACCAGCCAAAAAATTTTACAATTGGCTCTATGGAAAAAACCCGGCAGCAGTCCCCTCACGGGGGTTTCCCCCCCGGGCCGCCGAGAAGCATTACGCCCCGCAGTTTTAAACCGTGGAACATAGCCAAGCGGAACAGGTATATTTATTAAAGTAATTCCAAAACAAAAAAAATTTTGGGATAGTAAAAAGGGAAAGTTTTTACATTTGTTTTTCTTCTGTGCCCTTTTTTTTTTAGAAGATTCACCTAACTTTTTGTACCAGTGCAGCTGTGCATCTGGCACTTGGTTTCAGGGGCTGACTCGTGTTGAAAGTCAGCCACGCCCCATAAATCTCCCGTTTGTAAAGGGACTATGTAACGGAACGATGTAAGTAGGGCTGCCTGTATAATAAATATAATAAAATAAATTATAATATTTTTTTTTTTTATTTCGGTGGAAATATAAAAGCGGAGCTGTGAAATTTTTTGGGTAGGGCAACAAAACAGCTTCTGCTAGACTGTGGTCATACATAAGGCCCGGTGACTGTTGCGGGAGACCAAGAATATCTCCAAAATGGTGGATGAGCAATAAAGACAGAGACACGTGAGGGATCCACATTTACAGCTCATTCTACATAGGGGAGCCTCTTTTTTTGTGAGAGTACATTAGTTATAAAGCTTATGCTCAAGTCTTTACCCAATGAAGAAACCAAACCTGCTGTTTTCCGGTGATGATAGCAACCTGATTTATCTTTATTATCCCCGCCTGGTTTTTACCCCCGGGGTTAAAGAACCGCATGTCACATACCGACACTCCTTGCTTTAGGGCACAGCTGGTAACCAACACAAACTCATTGACTGTAACTATCTTAAGCCAATAAATCAGTACCAGTTGCAGGTGATAGTCATTTCATCCCATGACATTTTTATTCCCATCATCAAACATATGTGCGTTTTTCTTCACCTTATATCTATGCAAAATGGATACATATTTGTCTTTATTGGCAAGCATGATCCAAAGTACAACATGTAGGCCTTATTGCAGTTCTTTTTTCCTTATAAAATACTTTGACGGCCTGTTTCAATGTGGTTTTGATGGAGTTGGGATGGAGGTGGTTGACCATTGGGACCTTTGCTGATCATAAACCTGGTGGGTGCCTGTTCTAGGTTCTCACTGGAAAATTTGCTTGGATGTCATAAAATGGAAAGCGAGTTATAGAGAACAGTTTCTACATCTTTCGTTAAAGAGCGACCACATGTGTAGCCAACTCTCTGTCGCACGAGCAACTCTATTCTCAGGAGAGTGAGAGATCCAACCTGCCGACTACAAAGTTGATAAGCCAAAAAATTTTTTCTTTGCGGGAAAAAAATTTTTAAAAAAAAGAAACCGACTGATGTTCACAGGTCACGCTGGGGAGCTCTGGAGGTTAGAGGAGTCAGAACCCCCTGGAATACGGCTGGTGCAGGGAATGTGTAGCACAACAGGCTGGCCATGAAAAAATGACAACCGGGCCACCAAGCACAGCACTTCTCTTTCTGGCTCGAAGGGTTTTTTTTTAAAAGGGGATAGAGAAGTCTTAGGACTTTTTCCCCGGGCCCCTTAAATTTGGGAGGTTTTCAGACTTTTTCCTCGCCCAAAAACCACATAAAAACCTCGCCTGAAACACGCTTTCCAAGGGTTTTAGAGGTGTTTTCGCCGGGGTTTTGGGGCGAATTTTTGGATCGGGTTTTCGGGGGTTTTCACCCATACAAATAAATAGCCGGGGAAAAAACCCGGGCCCAAAACCCTTGACATACACTTTTCCAAGAACGATAAAAACCTTGGTGTGTGCATAAAACAAAGTTAACAAGGAATAAATTTAAAAAGAACGGGGGCTTTTGATGAGGTTTTTGGCGGGGAAACGCCCGAAAACCTTTTCCCCCAAAATAAGCCCCCTTAACCTCACCTTAAAAAGTCGTCAAAGGGGACATGGACTTAAAAATTCCAGCCATTAAAGAAAGGGATCGTATAATTATAATACCCAATTCCCCAAAATACATATTCTCCATTCTGGCTCATAACAGGGTGTCTTCAATAAAAGAGAACTAAACCCTGTGGTATATGGCTGCCACAGGGGACATGTACATTGAGTACGGAAAGTATTCAGACCACTTTACATTTTTCACACTCTTTCATTGCAGTCATATGGTAAGATAAAAAAAAAGTAAATTTTTTTGCTCTTAAGTAAAACCCCCACTAAAAAGAAAAAAAAAAACAGAAATGTAATATTTTTGAAAATTTTTTAAACAAGAAAAACGAAAACATCACAGGGTCAAAATTATTCAGACCCTTTTTCTGTGACACTCTATTTAACTTGCATGCTGCCCTTTCCTTCTGATCCTACTTGAGATGGTTCTACCCTTCATTTCATCCAGTTTGGGGTTTTTAATTAAACTGATTGGTTTGTTTGGGAAAGGCACACACCTGCTACAAAAAGTCACATCTCACATGTACCAAAAGCACAAGAGGACTAAGGAACGCCCAAGGAGCTCAAGACAGAATTGTGGCAAGGCAAAATCGGGCCCAAAGGGTTCAAAAAATTTCTGCAGCCTCAAGGTTCCAAAAGGGAAACAGTGGCCTCCATAATCCTTAAGGGAAGAATTTGGGGACACCAAACTTTTCCCATTTTTTTCCTCCAGCCAAACTAAGCAATCTGGGAGAAGAGCCGGTGGGAGAGGTAAAGAAGAACCCCCAAGACATTGGGGCCCCGAGCTCCAAGATGCAGTAGGGAGAGGGAGAAATTTCCCTTTTTTTGGGGGGGGGGGAAAAGCCCCCTCAGCAGAAGGGGGCTTTATGGTAAAAACCCCCCAAGGAAGCCCCCCTCAGTGAAAAGACATAAAAGCCCAGACGAAGCCTCCCCTCAAGGCAAGACGTACGGGAAAACCCCCGAGGGGGGGCCAAAAAACCATGAAGGACCCCAGCTTTTTGAGAAAAAAGTTTCTCTGTCGAGTAGCGAAATTGAACTTTTTGTGTTAATTGAAAACCCTGGAGAAAACCGGCCCTCATACACTCCCCAATAAAATTTCCCAACATGAACAGGGGTGGCACATCATCTAGAGGTGTTTTTCCAGCTGCAGGGGAAAAAGGAGACTGGGTTTTGAAAACCTCTTCCAAAGCTCGGGACCTCAACTGGCCCAAAGGGTCATCTTCCAACAAGACAAACCCTAAGCACACAGCTAAAATAACAAAGTAGCGGCTTCAGAACAAACTCTGTGCCCATTCCGACCGCCCACCAGAGACCTGCCTAAACCCAATGGAGCTCTCGGGAGAATTTAAAAAATGGCATCCAACTTTCACCAAACCAAATTGAGGGAACTGAGAGGATCTGCAAGGAAGGGCAGAGGATCCCCAAATCCAGGGTGAAAAAACTTTTTTCACTTTCCCCAAAAGGCTCAGGCTGTACACCCAAAGGTCTTCTACTAAAACACTGAGCAAAGGGGTCTAAATACTTAAAGGGTTTTTTACATTTCATTAAATGGCTTCAAAAAAGGGGAACAGTGAAAACAAGAAATTTTGAAATTTGGGATGTCTTACAGAGCGTCTTTTACCCACAGTATTTTTAAACTTGTGTTTTTGTTTACACTATACCTCCTGTCGAATCCCCTGGATCCCTCCCCCTTTGCTTTTCACTAGCTGAGGCTCATTTACATTCGTAAGCCCCCCCAGCGTATTCACGGAGTGGTCTGTCATCAAGAAAAGGCCCCGTCACATTTTCATTAACACAGAAGAAACAAAATTTACACTAAAGGGCTTACACAATCGGGAAATAGCACAATTTGTGTCAATCCCCCCTGACTAATTAGGGGGCCCTAGCTTTTTTCTCTCCCCAACCCCAGAAACAACCGAACATTTTACAATAAGAAAAAAAACAATTTTTGTCCCCCGGAACCCCCCTAAAGGGGGATCTGTGCTGTTGTAAAAGGTAACACATCTCCAGCTGTAAAGGAGAAAGTTTAGTTTTCATCAGTTTTAATGCAGCCGTGGATTTACCCCAAAAAAAAAGAATGAAGGGGAAAAAAAGTGAAGGGCCCCAAGGAAAGGGGGGGGGGGGGGGACACCAAGTGAAAGGGGAAATTTTCCCCCCCTGGAAGGGGAAAAAACGCCCCTGGATTTTATTAAAAATAAGCCCGGGGTAATCCCCCCTTTTTAAAAATAAAAAATTCCCCTTTCCAAGGGAATTTTGTTTTTTTTTGTTTAAAAAAATTTTGCAAAAAATACCCTTTTTTATTTTTTTTAAGAGGGGTTGGGGATTTCATTAATCGAAAAAAAGAATTTTTGGACTTTTTCCCCCATTTGGGAAAAGGGGGAAAATTTTTAAACCCCTTTTTGGGCCCCCTTTTTTCCCCGGGGTTTTAAAAGGGGGAAAAATGCCCGAAGGGCCCCTTAAAGGGGCGAAAAAGGGGCCCCAAGGTTTCCCAGTTTAAGAAACCTTTGGGGGTTTTCCCCCCCTCCCGGGCTGAACCCCCCCCTTTTCCCGGGGGCCCCTAAAGGGTTTGGGGGGCCCCAAGGAGCCCCCCCCCCCCCGCCCGCCCCCCCCCCCTTAAAGGGGGGTTAAAACCCCCGCAAATACACCTTAACATGGGGGTAAAAGGGGGTAAAGTTTTAAACAAAAGTTTTTCCCCCTTTTTCCAAAGTTTTCCCCCTTTTTTTTTTTCAAAGTGCCTTTTTTATTCCCTTTTTATGGGGGAAAAAATTTTAAAATTCATTAATAAATTTCGAATTTTTTTTTTTTTTTTTTTTTTTTAAAAAACCCTTTATTTACCTTTTTCCCCTTTTAAAAAATTTTTAAATTATAAAAATTAGTGTTTAAAAAAGGAGGGGGTTTTTTTTAATTTAGCAAATTTTGGGGTTTTTTTTAAAATTTTTTTTAAATTTAAACCCTTTTTTTTTTTTAATTTTTTTCCCCAAATCCCAAAAAGGGGAAAAAGTTTTCTTTTTTTTTGGGTTTTTTTTTACATTTAAGAATTGCATATTTAAAAAAGTAAAAAGGGGGGTTCCAAACTGTTTTCGGAAAATTTTTGCCTAGCACTGGGCTTGTTTACAAAAAAACACCCCGGGGGTTATCCCCAGGGGCTGAAAAAATAGCTTTCCCCCCCAGGGGGTTTTTTTTCCCCTTTATACCCCAAAAAGCAGGGGGGAAAAAATTTCGGGCGGAAACCCCGTTAAGGGTTAAAGGTTCTGATACTTTCCATGCCCACTGTACCATAACATGGAGGTCATTCAAATAAATTGTGACTTTATAGTGTATAGATGATCCAGATCCACCAGAGCAGCAGTCATTCTCCATTCTGGCTCATAGCGAGATGTCCTCTGTGACGTTCATATGCCCTAATGGTGCTGATGGGATAACCTCTTTTATAAATACAGGATATACAAATCTGACAAAGCTGTGTAGCTGATAGTAGATGAACAGTTACAATCCCCAACTGAAACTCCTATGCTATCCACAGTAAACACAAATTAAAACCCAATTGCCCTTACCCTCCTTCCCATATAATTTTACCTAGACAAATTTATGAATGTTATAAATTTAAAGCTGTTTGGAAGGGAAACAACCCTGCCATAAAGCACTGCGGCTGTCAGCCCCTCTGCCTTTTTTCTCACAGACCTTTGTACCCGAGCTAGGCATGAGGGGTCTCTTCAACGGTTCTGTGTAGCCCGCACCTGCCACCAGGTCCCGGGCATGGGCAGAGACAGTTTTCCTTCAGCTGCATTGATAAGGGATCTTTCGGGAGCCATATTCTTAGCAGAGGGCCATATTCACCCCACCCCTGGCAGCTGGCGACAGCGGAGCAGGGAATTGTAGTGGATAAGCCCATTTGTTTTTTCCCTTGGGAATTTGGAATGGTCTCTAGAGGAGCACAGATTAGAGGGCGATAGTGAACAAAAATAGAAAAACTAATATCGGGTGAAATTTGGGAATCGCTATGTGAAACCCAATGCAAGACCAATCGGACAGTCTATTCTGAAATATCACTGGGAAACAGGTGTGAGACTAAAAAAGGTTTTCCTTATAGAAGTATAGTCATTATGAAACAGCAATCAGGGCAGCACCAATGATCTGATCACACTGGCACCAAGGGGCACAAGCCCAAGGGACACTATCCTTCATAGAGTTCTACAGCGAAGTAAAAACCCCTGCACGGTCTGCTTATAGGGAGCCGACAGTCCATGTAAATGGGAAGATTGGCGCGCGTGCCCGTCTTTCTCATTCACTTCTATGGAACTTTCTGAACATAGCCAAGCGCACACACTTTGGGGTAATATCCCTTTAAGGTAGGGCCCCAGTAAGGAGTTAAAAGGAACCTGTCACATTGAACACCATCTGATCTGCTGGCAGCATGTTATGAAGCAGGAGGAGCCGAACAGATTGATATATTGTTCTATGTAGAAAGATACAATAGAAGTTGTAATTTATTCATTTTAATCCCTGCTTTTTCTGGGTTAAGGAGTCCAGTGGGCGGTCTTATCTGTGATGAACAGCCTTCATTCTATGGGTGCACATACAGAGATAGCTGTCAATCACTGATAACACCGCCCACTGGACTCCTTAACCCAGAATAAGCAGGGATTTAAATAAATAAAGTACAAGTTCTACTAAATGTTTTCCCACAAAGCTATATAGACAATCTGCCCAGCGCCTCCTGCGCTATAACATACTATCCGCAGATCAGATAGCATGTTACGGCGACATGTCTGAAAAGTAGCGTATCTATGCCAGTTTTCCCCGCATTAAATCAGTGTAAAGTGCGCCTCAAAGTCCGATACGTTCTAAAATCTGGCATCAGGAATACCTTAATGCGCCTAAAAAGGCGCACTGCGGTGAAAAAGGCGCATCGCATCAAAACTCGCGCAACTCGCGGCGCAGAGCATATCATTGGTAGTATATGTAATGCGCCTATCGTGGCGCATTGCCCGACAGAAGCGCATAACATATGCAATGTGCCTCAATAGGCGCATTGCGCGACGGGGGCGCATAGTGCAACATATTTAGGCGCATTACAAAATGTCGTGCCCGCCGTATAATGCGCCTAGTTTTTGTGTACAACAGTTCATTTACATACAAAATATGGCATCAAAAGGGGTTTTAGCGCAATACAGACCAAAAAACTGCCATTGGCGAGTTGGGACATGTCACCCTTAAGTTTTTAATGCTAAGGAAGGCCGACATAAGATGATGGCAGTCCGCTGTATTGTGTCCCCAAAAATAGGTCATACAGCTTCCATAAATATAAACCTTCCGCATTATGCCCTGGTAAAATCTCACATCACTATTCCACTGTTCTCACCTTGTGCATAGGACGTCCTCATGTAAACTTCCCTGACAGCGCTGGCATTGAGTCTCAGAGACGAGAGAACTTCTCCTCCAGAGAACCAAGGTGAGGCGACCTGCAAGAGACGATACGGGGAAGGGCTCGGACTGGCAAAACCAGTGTCTTTTTCTTGATGGATGTAATGAACTTTGCTATCATTTTAATTATTTCAATGTGAAAAATACTGTGGTGTATCTGGGTTAGCAGACTGGTGCATACTGTATACTAGTACACACTGCAATAACCAAGTAATTGACTATACGTTTTTTGAGCTTGGAGATGCTATGCTGATTAGGGTTCAAGCTAATGGCTTAAAAGAACAAAATATTTCAAGGTGTCATGTGACAGGTACATATTTTGTGGGATGACTGTTTGGTGCAAGGCTGGACAAATCCAAAGAGATGGGGACCCAATTCGATGATATTAGCTACTGTCACTTTTAGAGGGCTTTCTAAGGCACTTTAACAAAGATTCACTCAAATGTCACCTGTAAATGTCTGGCTTATAATATCTATATTACCTCCAAAATCAGAAGAACTACCGTACGTCAGACATGGCAGATAGAGGCAGCTCACAAGCCAGATTCATCCCATGTCTTGTAAGACTATGTCCTACTGTAGTGGGGTTCTTAGGACCTTACAATGCCTCTTGCTGCCGATAACACTGATCTCTCTTGCCCTGATGCACGTTGCTCATCCCCTTTGAGGGGAACCTGGACATTTAATACTATTCACCCTTTGGTCACGGAGACTTATATATTTTGGCCAGATAGAACAACTTTGTGCAAGTAATAGGTAAGTCCAGTTAAAATGATGATGAAACACTAAATGAAACATGCTATAGATACATGTGAGAGGGCTCATGTTAATCTGTCTTTTGCGACCACCACTTTGACTGTACAGATGGTTGGCAACAGCTCCCAATTGGTAAAGAAGCTTCACGGTGAGGTCTGGCTGCTGAAACCCCTAGAGATTAGTGACTATTGCTGTGGTGATGTCACCTAAAACCAACATTTTACCTAAAGCAAGAATGTAATTATATGGCACCCCTACAAGTAATGCATTAAAGGGGTATTCCAATCACAGCAAGTGCTGCTGAAAAGGTCAATTACTGTAAAAAAAAAAAAATTCAAAATGTGTGTTATTAAAAAAACATGTATGCTTTACCAAATAGAGTCCTTTTTTGCACTGCCAACTTGCGCTCTTATCTCCTTGGTTACCGATCACCAGCATGTGCTTTCATTGCTGTCTGGTAATGCAGTGTTACAGGGAGGTTACCTGTGGCCAGGATTTTGGAGACCTCCATGACTTGTGTGCACTTCCCTTCCTCTCCCCAATCCGGACACAGGAGATCTTTCTCAGACACAATCTTTGATAACATTACATTACTTACCACAACTGGAAGCACATAGTGGTGGTCTGTAATCATGGAGACAAGAAAGCAAGTTGAAGGTGCAAAAAAGGCCCGTATTTGGGTAAACCATACATACAACATGATTTTGAAAATTCCTTATTTTCCCCGGTAATTGGCCATTCCTACAGTCTTGCTGTGATGGGAATACAAGACCCTACAAGAGAAGAAGCCTTCTCCAATACAGAAAGACCCCTTACAAACAGGCATCCCAAACTGCTGGCCCTCCAGCTTTTTGGAAAACACAACTCCCATCATGCCCCTGTTATAGATTATAAAAATGCATGAGGGGAGTTTGTAGTTTCCCCAACAGTGGAGGGCCACAGTTTGAGGATGCCTGCCTTACATAATGTGCGTATCCTTATAAGATAACACCCCTTTGACACATTGTGGCTGTGTTCCAGTAACCAAAAGGTTCTACAACAAATGAGGCCTGACCAGTTGTGTAGTCTCTTCAGGACACCATTTAAGATTCACTCACCTCCTTCTGGTGAAGCTCAGACTCTCTTTTCTTACAGTAAAATTACAAACTGCACCTAAAAGAAAAAAAAGCATCCACAAGATGGAAAAAAACAGCAGATCCATACAATAGAAGGATAAATTTCTTGAGACTTTTTCAAACTCGAAAACATAGGACTCAATTACCCGGGCTGAAGGAATTGGTTTGACCAGCTTGGAGTAGGGTTTCATCTGATATAGCATTTGGGGAGGATGAGCGCATTTATCCCATGAGGCACAAAGACTTTTGGTTCAAAATTTTGGGAAACTTATGGTAAATTAATTTAAAAGGGGGAAGGAAAATATTCAGTAAGGTTTTCTCTACCCAAAGTTATAATTAAAGGGGTGTTCCCCCCAAAAATGAGGCATAGCAAAGGGATAGCAATTCTAAAAGGGGGGCCGGCCTCACCTCGGACCCGTCCCAAATCTAGGAAAAAGCCATCAAAGTGACGTCTCAGATTAAAGAACTGTTGACCTTTGCAAAAACACCCCCTTCTGTTCATGGGATTTCCTAAACACCGGACACACCGCTTACCGCACACCAAAAACAAATGGAGAGTCGTGTGAACCTGACCATCTCTTCTTTCTGAGACGCATCATGATGACCGTTCCTACGCCCTTTATTTCGCCCTCAAAGGGCCACTATAAAACCTTTTGGTGAGTGGTAAGGTAAATAATATGAAATACCAGGAGGCACACTCAAAAACACATAGAAAGGGGTGCCAATAGGGATACCCCCCAAAGAACCACCAATACAAAAGAACACACTTTCTTTACAATAGTTGGCACACCAATGAGTGGTGTTCTTGCCAAAATCTTTTTAATCCACATCACCAAACATAAAAACAAGAAAAAATATAAGACAAAAAACCGATAGCAACCAGGGCGTGGATCGGGAAGCCCAAAGCCCCGACTCTCAATTTCCCAAACCCCCAAATCCCCGCCTCCCCCAACACGGGGCATTTTAAGTGATAACTTTTACTGTAGTAAAATGGAACATCCCTGTTTAAAACCTTAGATACAATAATCAAGCTATTTAGTAGAACACACGACAAATAAAAGGGGAACAATGTTTTGACTTTTGAACCTTTGGGGGGAAGTTTTAAGAAAAAACTGTATTTGTATCCAAGTCCAGTCTCCCAACATTGGGAAGTGTAGGGAAAAGACTTTGGGATCAGATTTTTGGGCAAGAGTGCTTGAATCTGATTCAGAGCCCCCAAGGATTCAGCAGTATTGGGGAAAAACCCAAAAGGGGGATTTTTCCCAAATACAACAAAATAACATTTTTTATTTTTTGGAGCAAAACATAACAATCAGTTTCAGGAAAGAACGCAGAACTACAATGCTAAATACTTGCAATCACTTCATATATAAGATAGGTAAAATGATTTATATAAAATTACATACCTCATGGCAAAGCTTAGTGGATGGGGGAGATATGGGGCCTGAAAGCACAATTCAAAACAATGTTACCATTTTGCTTGTCAGTATAAAATTAAATTTTTTTGGTATGGTTTGAGGTCTTCCACATGCAATGACCCTTTGGGTCCCTTGCATCACCAGAGATACGGTGGGTTCTCCATGACCCGAAAACAGGACCGACGGATTGAGGGTTCCCGCACTTCTGGCATGGATATGATACATCTA
>JAODAL010052170.1:0-26164 GCA_025379985.1 Phyllomedusa bahiana
AGTGCCCACTACCCCTATACACAGCCTGGTTTCCCAGGAGAGCTTTTTTTCGTTTTAAAACTGTTGCTCTATCTTCAGTATTTTCTAGTGTTTCTTTATGTAAAAAGTACTAAAGCTTTTATTTGTGTAATATTGTAAAATAATATCTCATGTTAATGTTTTATAGCCCTCACCCTGAGGAGGAGATGGGAAGCTTGTTACTGTTATAGAACTTGTAGGTATTTTCTCCTCTTGTTGGTATCTGTGTTGTGCTGTTGATAATAAATCACAGGTCGAGAATCTGAATTGTTGTATTTCCTGCTTTAAGAAGCACTTGCCCACTTTTATGAAACAACATCCTTGAGGAGGTTGTCCACGAGAAAAAAAAAATTGCAATAAAGGTCAGGTCTCTGAGGGGTAGCTGCCAGTAAATTCCTTTCAAAAGTTCTAACAATGTTTAAAGCTATGCTCTCTTGGGTCAGAAGGAATGATCGCCAGCACCTTCACTTTGTCTTGCTTGATATTGGTGGTCTGCATGATGTTCATCAGTGGCAAAGGAGAAAAAATGTAGAGGAATAGTCTTCTCCAGGACCGAGGTAATGGATCTAGGATGGCCATTCCCAGCCCTGCTCAAAGCACAGAATTCTGGAAGCTTTTTGGTAGAAGTTGTGTTCATCAAGTCCATCTATGACCTTCTCCAATTTTTCACCAATATCCAAAAAAAACACTAGATTGAGCTCCCGTTCACTGGGCTTGCATTCTCTTCTGAGAAGTTCTGCTACAATGTTTTCCTTGCCCCTGATATGCACTGTTGATGTATCTGCTAACTGATGCTCTGGCCTGCACATAATCCTTGCACTCTTGACTTAGAGGAGATGGCACCTGGTGCCCTCCTGTTCGGATAATAAACAGTCACTAGGATGTCTGATTGCATCTGATATAAGGGTTCTTTAGTTGGTTTCTGAAATGTAACAAGGCTAAACTGACAGCCTTCAGCTCCTTGAAATTGGAAGATCTCCTTGTATCCTGGGGGCAGACCAATGTCATCTTAAAAATGAGCCCCCCCAACACTGGCATTCATAGTAAGTATCTTCCATACTTGAGGTGCAAACGATCTGCTAATCTGAAAGTTCCTCTTCTCTAACCACCAATTCAGGATTTGGTTATGGGAGGGATGGAAAAACCTTTAGAACAAGACGGCAGGGTCTCTGTTCCAGTTCTTTTAGAACAACTTGTTGCCGGGGTCTGAAATGGGCTTTGGCCCAAGGTACAGCATCTATAGAGGCTGTTGGCAGACCTAAAATTCTCATGACTTCTCTGATAGATAAGACCCAACAGTGGAGAATCGAGAGCATAACTTGTCTGGAAAAGATCAGAATCTGAAAAAGAAACACTTTCGTAGCCAAAGAATCTACCTGCAATGCCTAGAAACCTGAGGGATGTGGTTGGTGCTAGAATGAACTTCTATCAATTTACCATAACTAAGCATTATAATGCTATAGGTACAGAGTTACTGGCAGGGAATTCAGTGTATAAAACTTGCTGCTTACCCGGTCAGGTAGGCCCTTTTACTTGATCTACTATGTCCTAACTGGGACAGAAACAAAAGATGACTCTCAGATGTATGTTCGTATGCTATTTATAGTGAGGAGGGTTTTTTTTTTTTTTTTTTGTAGGTTCTGTCCTTATTCAGGTTGGAATGCAAAACCTATTTGTGCTTCCAGGAATGGTAAGGAAAAGAAATAAACACTTGTGATGCCCTCAAAGAAGATTTCTGTACTATCAAATCGGCCACAATTTCTTAGTCAAAGTGTATACGTACTCCAGTAAGCCTTTAGCATAGGTTTCTCCCTTTGTGGGTCTGTAACAAGGATTTCTGTGTGACCTCTTGTCCAGTAGATGGTACCAGAATACAGAAAGTAAGGGGCTTTGGCTGGCAAAGGAGAATATCAGATAGATGAGAGGAAAAGGAGCAGATAGGAAGAGGAGAGAACAAGACGAGAGAGTACTGTGGTGTTTCCCCGCTCAGAGTCTTGTGTGCTATACAGTCAAACACGTTAAGGGGTTTTTCAGGTCCCCTGTGTAGAGAACCAGAGAGACAACCTTTGTGTGAAGTCTCAGGATAGGTGTGGATGGAGAGGGAGTCTCCCGTCCCACCAGTGCGCTGCTAAAGCGAGACCTCCATCACCACCGAGGAACTTAACCTGCATTACAGGCTTCCAAGTTATCCTAATTCTTGTATGTACACGTGGTACTGGCAATTTTATCTGTGAAAATTACAGTAAATTTAGTAAATTTTACGGTTACAGGGAAATTGCAGGTGAGTGACAAATACTAAATAGTCAACTAGCACAAGTCGGCGATTTGAGTCTTTAAATCTAAGATGGAAAAAACATTGGTAATATCCAACAAGACAAATCAAATAAATATGAAGAAACAACTATTGCAAGGCACTTCTATGATAAATGCCACACAGTACAGTAAGGAAGTATATGCTCATGATGATCATCAATATAGATCCAGGTTGCATCAGCGAGAATCATTCTGGATCTATAAACTTGATTCATTGACACCTGAGGGTGTAAAGAAGACTTTTACTTTACAATGCTTTATATAACAGTTTTTAGGATAGTATATTAAAGGGGTTGTCTCACTACATGGTTTGCTGCTTTTTATGTTAAAGATCTTGCAAAAACAAGTCACTTTGCAATATGTGTCCATTAACAGTGTCCTACCTATTCCTAGATATCCCCTCTTGTATGAGCTGCATCAGCTCCTCAGGTCACTATAGCTACAGACCTGTTTGCTCTCTCCTGATAGGCTGCCAGCACTGGTTGCTATGGCTACAGACCTGGCTTCTACTGCAGCCTAGTGGAAGCCAGTAAACACGCCTCTAAATTCAAAGTGAAACCAAGAAAACAAGACTGAAGTAAGATGAATCAATGTAGTGAGACAACCCCTTTAACACAAAAGAACTGGATCATGTGATATATAAGTGACTATATAAAAAGCTATGCAAACCTCGATGGCACATGCGACAGGGAGAAAGCCTGGAGCTATCGTCACAGCGGTGGGATGCAGCATCAGACGTGCTAAACAGCTCTACCAGTCTTTGAAAATTAAAGCTGATACTATGGACGTCATCTAATAAAGAGAGAATTTACAAAGGACAGACTTTTTTTTTTTTTTTGGTAGTGTATGGGCTTGTCCTCACGGCAGACTGGTTTCAGATTTGAGAACTGTCTGTAAAGGTTGTCAATCTTTTACATCAACTTACATAGAAAATCCGTTCAGGAGTCCACACTGCAGGGATTTTCTGCCGGATGGTTTTTGATACTGTTTGGCTTTTCCTAAACAACTTAGAACATGTGCATTCTTCTGCCTGGTTTCTTTATTGCTTTTTAGCTGAGGAGTGGCTGGAAGCATGCTTTTCACAAGCTCTATTAAAGTTTGTGGGAATCACTAGCCTCATTTTCCTTATCACTACACTAAACTTTGGGTGACAGGACCACATCTATCCACCTATTTTACACAGTTATGAGCATTCATAGCGGCTCATGAAGGAGGTCACGTGTGACGAGTTTGGTGGGTATATGAGGTGTGCGATAGGCTGTCTGCATGCATATCCTTGTCATGGGTAAGAGGGGTGATTTTAAGTGTTAGACAAAAGGAGAATTATTGGCTTTGGGCCAAGGGTGGCGGTTTTTCTGAAACTGCGTAGTTTCTGAACTGTTAGAATGCAGGTAGAAGCTGTAGAGCACAATGTGTCATGGATGTGAGAGTTGAATGTCTGCTACAAAGGTGTGCTAGGGTTAATTGACGCTAGAGTAAAGCAGCTCAACCTGAAACATGATCCAGGGGGCGACCAGAAGCGTGTTTTATGCAACAGTTTAGCATACCCTATTGCATACTAGGCCCTGGTGCAAATGAATGTCACTACACCTCTGTTAATCCTACAGTCTATGGGGCCCCAGAGCAGCCGGATGTCACCGCATCTCTGCTAACCCTACTGTGTGTGGGACCCTGGAGCAGACGGATGACACTGCATCTCTGCTAACCCTACTGTGTGTTAGACCCTGGAGCAGACGGATGTCACTGCTCCTCTGATAACTAAGCTGCAGCAACCGAAAAGGGTTTTTTTTGTTTTGTTTTTTAAAGCCAGTATCATAATTGGACCTTTGCTGATTGACAAAGAGTTATCTTCTCCGATGAGTCCCTTTTTCTGCTTCATTAAACAGATGCACATTGGCATGTCAGACAAATTGTATAAGTATAAGTTTTCTACTTCAGTTGGTTGACCACCACGTGGGTCACATATGTTTAGAGGATCTTGATGTTTTCTTCAAAGACTTTTTCACATCCTTATTCTTAAGGCTGTAGATCATTGGATTGAGCAAAGGAATGGCGGCTGTGTTAAACAGAGCAAAACACTTCTTGAACTCCAAGGAACTACTCAGGTTTGGGGTCAGATATTGTCCAAAAAGTGTTGTGTATATGTGGGGTAGTGGAACAGCCGCATTATATTTACTCATTTAAAATCTATGTGTGACTTATTATTGTAAGCATTCTGTTGCATCGGGTGTTTGGCCAAAAGATGCCACTGTCTTGGAAACTGTTGCATGAAAATTTGATAGACATGTGACTAGAGACATGTGACTGGAGGCGTGAGGAGCGGCCATTTTGGGAAGAACAAGAAAGACAAAGAGAAGGCAGGAGGAACAGATGCTGGCTGAAGATTGACTGAGCTTTCCGCTCCGTTTGGGCTAAAAAAGTGTGAGAACCCCAAAAGAGAGAAAGTGTAACTGTGCCACTGAAGCTGTTGTAAAAGAAAGCCCACAAAGGGAAATACACTCTGCAGAGACTGAAGAAGGACTACATCTTGGATGCTGACTCAACAGCAGGGATCATCATCCCAGAGCAAGCAACTGCCGGCCATCGAAAAGGTATACCCGGTCAAAGAAAGCGTGCACGCCAACAAAACTAGGACTGTGTGCAGCCTTTAGTCTAGTTAGGACAGATTTGGTTTCAGGCCATAGGTGTTTATCCAACTACGCCTCCTGATTCGGGACATTGGATGGGCTTTTTATAGCACTGTTATTTATGCAACCGTTCGCATGTGAGAGGATCTGTTTTATGTGTATTATGTCTGGGGATAGCGGGTAGAGTGGTTAAATTGAAAGCGTCTGTGCCCCCCCGCAGCACCTTTTGAACTGCAACACACACGATTGTTCCTGTGCTTGTATGGTTTTAAAAAGGGTTTAGCGGGTGTTGGCCTTTCTAAACCCCCAAATGAGTAGGTAAACTGATCGTGCACCCAGGGAATCCCTCGGCGGCGCGCTGTGAGGCACAGGGCCTTGGCTACCCCCTTTGTACATGTGTGTTTGGGGATTTGTTCACAATGCTTTTCTGAAAAGTTCAGTAAACTTTTGGGTTTTTTGAACTGGTGTTGGAGTCGTTTTCTTCGTCCGTAACTTCGCGTATTCCGGGAACCCTAACCTCGGTGTTTCGGCTTACAACTTGGCGTAGTCGGCAGGATACATTGACCGTTAGGGACGGGATCGACGGGAGGCCCTTCCCCCGGCGTCACTGGCGGCCGCCCAGAGCCAAGTTCAGGGTGTCCCCATAATGCCCGCCCAATGGAGTTATGTTCCTGTAGGGTCACTTTTCAATCCCTCCCCAAATTTGATGGAAAAAACATGACACTGCAGGACTGGACAGAAGGTGCGAAAGTGCAGTTAAAAATATGTAACCTAGCTCCAGAATTTAGGGGCGGAGATAGCCCTTAGGGCCCTTAGAGGGGACGTTAGACGGACAGTGATGGTACGGCGAGTCCGAGAGAGACACACTGGACAAAATATTCTCCCTGCTGGAAGGAGCCCAAGGGGGGCGTGCCAAGGTGGTGCACCTGCGAAAGCCACTTCCTTCAAACCCGGCCGCAACGAGAGGGTGAGACCCTCATGCAGTACTCAAAATGCCCCTACAGGAAATGTTAATGAAATAAAGCGGCCGGAGACCCAGGGGCCATGAGGCTTTTTCAGGAAGTGGAAATAAGTTACTAAGGGAGATCAGTTCATTGGGGGACTGTACAATAAATCCTTTAGGGACAAATTGCAAGAGATGACCCGAATGACGGCTGACCTGACGTTTTATATGTTTACTTACCGCTGTGGAGAGGGAAGAAAAACCCAATACCTATAATGGTAAAGGCCGCAGTAGGCCCAAGCAAGCAGAGGAGTGGGGGGAACTCGGGTCTTTAACAGTTTGTGGTCCAGGTTTTGGCGGACAGAGTTGGAGAACTTTCGGTCGGAAGTGTCCCAGATAAAGGCAGAAGGGCTACAAACTCCAGAAGTGACCTCGGCTTCCCACAGCACCCATTTAAGGAAAACTCCAGCAGCGGGGTCCCACTGCAAGGGCTCCATCGGCGAAACGGAGATCTAGGGGGCCCTCCCCTGCGGGGCTTCCCCAACAGTATGGCCACATCGCCAGAGAGTGTCTTGAACATGTAGGGGCAGAGCCAGGGTTAAAATACCAACCGAGCAGTAGCCGGCGCCCTTGGTGGTGCGACAGAAGCTAAAGCCCATAAGTGAGGAGCATGACCTCATTGCCAGCAGTCCCGTTATGGAAGCCGAGTTAGAAGGTCAGAAAGTATGTTGCCTAGTTGATACAGGGTCGAGAGTGCACCCTGATGCCCATGGATTCTTTGAGCGACACTTTTGGCACTTGATGGAGTCATTAGGCTGAAAAGCAGCCCAATAATGGTGAAATGGACTGCAGGGATAGTCGGGAAATGCAATTCCGTTGTTGGGGCAAGACATCGGCAAGAAGGGAGTGGTGCTAGTGGATCACCCATCGGCCGGGGGATGGATGTAACACGGGGTATGAATGTGCTCAGAGACTTGGATCACCATCTCTACGCTAAGAGGGACCAAGATATTGGCAGCGGGCCCCACGCACCGGCCGACTGGGAAGGTCCTACAAAGATGGGGGAGGAGCTGCAGTCTGCGAAAGAGCCCCACATCCGGTCGGCCCATTGGTGAAGTGAAGGTGCCGTCGAAAGCCCTGATCAAGATCCCGCCACGACACGAACAGGTATTGTTGTTGCCGGTGGGAGCCGGACGGAAGTTGAATGGGCTGGAAGTCTTGATTGAACCAGTCTCACAGGAAGGGCTACAGAACCGTCACGGTAGCTCAGGCCCTTGCCACCTGAAAAATGGGTGTTACTGTGAGATGCCTCAATGTCATGGACAGCGAGTTAACCATTCCCACAAATATTCGTTAGCTGATGCCCTACGTTCCTGGAGAAGATATCTTCCGGCGGGAGGACTGTACGCTATTGCCTGACAAGAGGTCGGCCGGGACCTATGCAGTAGGGGTCCGACCGAGTGAACCTCCAAAGCGGAATGAATGGCCGAGTGATCATGGCCCAAATGGGGTTGCCTCAGGGCTCTTACTCCGGGCAACAACAGTTGCTGGAAGATCCCCTTTTGGGGAAATTTTTCAGGAGACGTTCTCAAGACATGATGAAGACTTCGGGTGTGCTTCTTCCATTGAGGCACAAATCCCTACGGGCAATTTTTGCCCATCAAGAAAGGTACCGGCAAATCCCACCCAAGATGTACTAGGAAAGTAAAAGATAGGTGGCCAGCATGCTGGAGAAACGGTGATCCAGAGAGTCAAAGTCCCTGGGCTTCGCCGGTTGCCCTTGGGTGCGAAAAAAGATGGAAGTCTCAGGTTCTGGTGATTTCCCGAAAGCTGAATGCCCAGACTGTTCGTGATTTCCTATTTCCACTCCCACGGATTGAAAAATCGCTGTCCGCTCTAGTCATGCAAAGTTTTTTCTCGAACTCTCGACTTGGCCAGGGATACTGGGAGGTACCAGTGGCTAAGAGGCAGGGCCAAAGACAGCCTTTATTCTACCTATGGGGCTCTATGAGTTCAATCGGATGCCATTTGGCCTGTCTAATGCACCAGGGACATTCCAGAGGCTGATGGAGCACTGTCTGGGGGATCTTAAACTTTGAGTCGGTGCTGGGTCTACCTGGACGATGTAGTGGTGTTGGGAACTCCTTTGAAGACCATCTTCAAAAACTGGGCAGGTCCTGGAACGACTACGGGACCACGGCTCAAAATCAAACCTAAGAAGTGTCAACTCTTCAAACAGTGGATTAGAGTACTTGGGGCATGTGGTCACTCGGAGGGGGTACAGCCCCCCCCCCCAGTAGGTGGAGGGGTTCAAAGTGGCCTCGGCCGTGTACACTACGAGAGGTACAAGCATTCCTGGGACTGGCCGGATTTTCCGAAGGTTTTTACCCCTTCGCTTATCTGACAGGTCCCTTAAATGAGCTAGTGAGAGGTACGGCTGGAGGCCCAAAGAATTGCCCTATTGAGTGGGGACCACGGCAGCAAAAAGCTTTTGACTCCTGAAAGAGGCACTGACCAGTGCTCCGATTCTGGCCTATGCACGGTTCGATACTACCTTTTCTGTTGTATACTGAGGGAGTCCTACAAGGGTTGGGGCCGTGCTGTCCCAGGTCCAGGAAGGGCGAGAGAGAGTAATTGCCTATGCCAGTCGGTCTTTGATAGTGTCAGTGAGCAATCCCGACAATTATAGCTCCTTTAAGTTGGAACTATTGGCCCTGGTATGGGCCATGACAGAAAGATTTGCGAGTACCTGACAGGTGCGAGGTGACCGTCATGACGGACAACAATCCATTGGCACATTTGGAGAATGCTAAGCTTGGAGCCCCTTTACAGGATGGGTGGCCCGACTCTCAAAGTACCAATTCCACATTAATTCCGTTCAGGGAAAGGGAAAATGGATAATGGGCCGATGCCCTCTCTCGGGTTCCAGTTAGACTCCATCTCACAGTTTGACGAAGAGTTAGAAACACTGAAATGCCCGACCTTGGTCGGTTTACCTATTTCCAGGATGTGGCACACTCAAGTGGGGTGGCGTCTGGGGTGCCGATGGTGTTTGGGAAAAAACAGTGGCCGATTGCAGAGGGTCCAAGTGGTTGCACAGTATACGGAAGGTGAAGGGGTGGGTCCGTCTGGGTCTGGCCCCAGCCAGAAGAGCAGCCCATCGACTCAGGAGGGGCAAAAGCTGTTGAGGCAGTGGGATAAGCTGAGTGTTTCCCAGGGTCTCCTGTGTCGGACCATCTACTTACAATCAGGTTGCAGCACCCACAACAGATTGTTTTCCCCATTTTCATTGGGACCAGAGGCCGCTCGGGAAGCTCATTTAGAGGGCGCACCCTTTTGGAAGTGACAAAACCTAAAGTGGCTTCAATGACTAGTGTACTGCCCTGACTTGTTTAAACATGGTGGCTGGGCTTGCCTCAAGTGTCGTACCTGTGGGTTTAAGTAAAAGCACTGAACAGCGGGTTCCCGTTCAGACCATCCGGACATCTGCGCCCCTAGACTCTTGATGATTGACTATGTGCAGATTGGGTACTCTACCTCTGGGCATTCGTACGTTTGGTCATGACAGACCATTTCACTAAGTAAAGCGGTGGCTGTACCCATAGGGGTCAGACTGCAGAGTCTGCTGCTGAAGCGGTCTGCAAGCACTTTTTACAGGTTTTGGGTGCCCACAGAGGATACATTCCGACCGGGGGCATGTTTCCAAGGGCTATAAGGCGAACTGTACCGGTTGTATGGGGTTGAGCGTTCCCGTACTACCCCCGTATCATCCGCAGGGAACGGAGCTTGTGAGCGGTTTAAACCGCACCCTTATCCAATGCTGCGGACTTTAGGACAGCCAGAAGGCTAGTGGGCCCGAGTACCTTCCTGAGCTGATGTGGGCCTACAACAATAGGGTGCACAGTACCACGGGTTACTCCCCACACCCTGCTGATGTTCGGGAGACCGGTCGAGAGATTGAGGTCTCCACATGCCCAGTCCGACAGAACCACCACTGACCAGTACCACGGCCTGGGCCCAGGAACACCGCCGCCCACTGCAAAATGGTGCAAAAAGGTTGTAGGAGACGTCTGAAAAGTGGTGCATCCTAACCCCGGCCGTGCAGAGGGGACAGTTTTGCCCCAGGTATTTGGGTCATGGTCAGGGCTAAAAGGCCATCTGGGAATTGGATGGGAGTGGGAGGCAGTTCCATATGTGGTCAAGAGAGGGGTGGACCTGCAACCCAGTCTACGAGGTAGAACCGATTAGGGAAAAGGGGCCGATCACGAAATCTGCAAAAGAATATGTTGAGGCGCTGTGATTTTGAAGTGCCTGAAACTACGCCCGAAGTACCTACCCCTGTCCAGCAGCCTCCCTTAGTTGAGGAATGGTGGGCTGTCTCGGTTCCGGTGTCAACTGAGTTTCCAGCTGTGTCCAGCTTGCCACCTAGAGAGAGACTGGGGCAGTCACATGCCCCCCCCAGGAGATGTGTCTGAAGCCCCTGAGCCTATAGCCCCACGTAGGACGCCCATGTCCAATGCTGGTGTAACCTCCCCACGCTATGCGCAAGACGAGTTTTTGTGGGGAGGGTTGTCGAGGGCGCCAACTTCTAGTGGGGTGGTATTGGGGGTAGTGGAACGCCGCATTGTATTTTCTCAGTAAAAATCATATGTGTGACTTATTATTGTAAAGCATTCGTTGCATCCTGGTGTTTGGCCACAAGATGCCACTGTCTCTGGAAACTGTTGCATGCAAATGATAGACATGTGACTAGAGAACATGTGACTGAGGCGTGAGGGAGGCGGCCAAATTTTGGGAAGAACAAAAAGACAAAGAGAAGGCAGGAGGGAACAGATGCTGGCTGAAGATTTACTGAGCTTTCCCGCTCCTTTGGGCTCAAAGTGTGAGAACCCCCAAAGAGAAGAAGTGTAACTGTGCGCACTGAAGCTGTTGTCAAAGAAAGCCCACAAGGAAAGTACACTCTGCAGAGACTGAGAGAACGACTACATTTTTGGATGCCGACTTTAACAGCAGGGATTCATCACCCAGAGCAACTGCCGGCCATCAAAAGGTATACCCGGGGCAAGAAAGCGTGCACGCCAAACAAAACTAGGGACTGTGTGCAGGCCCGTTTAGTTTTAGTTAGGACAGATTTGGTTCAGGGCCCTAGGTGTTTATCCAACTCGCCTCCTGATTCGGGACATTGGATGGGGCTTTTTATAGCACTGTTATTTATGCAACCGGTTCGCATGTGAGAGGATCTGTTTTATGTGTATATGTAGGGGATAGCGGGTAGAGCTGGTTAATTGTAAGGTCTTGCCCCCACCGCCGCACGCTTTTGAACTGCACCACACACGATTGTTCCTGTCCTTGTATGATATTAAAAGGTACGGGGTTTCGGCCTTTTTGACCCCATGAGTAGTAAACTATCGTGCATCCAGAGGACACACTCTCGGCGGGCGCTGTGTGGGCACAGGGGCCTTTGGGTTTTCCACTTTGTACATTGTGTTTGGGGATTTGTTCACAATGCTTTTCTGAAAAGTTCAGTAAACTATGGGTTGTTGAACTGGTGTTGGAGTCGTTTTCTTCGTCCGTAACTTCGCTGTATTCCGGGAACCCTACCTCGGTGCTCAGCTTACATATAGCAGTATGACCACTGTGAAGTGTGAGGAACACGTGTAGAAGGCCTTCAGGCTTCCGGAGCTGGGACACATCCTCAGTATGGCATATATTATAAGTACATAAGACACAAATGTTAGAAGAAATAGTGTCACTGTTATGGGAAATATGCCTTCAATTAAGATAAGCATTTCGACAAAAGTGGTGTCTTCACAAGAAATTTTTATCATGGGAATTACGTCACAGAAGAAGTGGTTGGTCTCAATGAAGGCATAACAAGAAAAGCTGTAAACGATCCCAAAAGGTGGAAGAATTTGCAAAAATCCTAAAACTCAACAGAACGCAGCCAGTACTCCGTATGTTCTAGTATTCATAACCAGGTGGTATTGTAGAGGCTTACAGATGGCCACATAGCGGTCATTACTTATGACTGTCAATATTGATAACTCATGACCTTCTAAAGAACTAAACACGTACATCTGAGCCATACAAGCAAGTAAGGAAACCCATTTATCCCCAGTGATGAAACTTGTAGGGATCTTATGCAAGGAAACTGTGGAAAAACAAACCTCTACTATAGACAAGTTGCCCAGGCAGAGGTACATGGGAGTTTGGAGATGAGGAGCCCAACAAGCAATGAGAAAGGTCAAGTTACCCGATACAGTGATGAGATAGATCAGGAGAACCAGAAGGAAGATCGGAAGCTGCAGGTGTGGGTCATCCAATATCTCCTTAATGATGAAATATATGATTGAGGTCCGGTTCGCTTTCATTGTGGTCAAGTATCTGACAGAGAAATCTCATCAATGTATGAACTGAAAGGCACACATTTATTCTTTAATAGTATCTCCATAATACCTTCCATTAACACCACCATCTGCTTGCTCTTCAGTAATGGCGTCACAAAGGCCATAAATACTACTGTCCGTGCAGTAATGCCATCATGGTACACTCCATTAATAGTACCACCAGCTTACCTCTGGTAATAGTGTGATCAGAATACACTCCACTAATACTGCCTACAGCATACCCACCAGTATTAGGGATACCAGAACATCCTCCACCAATGGACTAATTGTGCAATCGGAATACACTCCATTAATAGTGGTACCAGAGTACTCTCCAGTAATAGTACCACCACCATAACCTCCAGTGATAGTGATACCAGAGCATCCTCCACCAATGAACTAATTGTGCCATTGAAATACACTCCATTAATAGTGGTACCAGAGTACTCTCTAGTAATAGTACCACCACCATATCCTCCAGTAATAGTGATACCAGAGCATTCTCCACCAACGGCTAATGGTTGCATCGGAATACACTCCATTAATAGTGGCACCAGAGTATTCTGCAGTAATGGTAGCACCACCATAGCCTCCGGTAATAATGACAAAAGAGTGCCTTCCATTTGTAGCGGCAGGGGCGTAGCTAAAGACTCATGTGCCATGGGGCAAAACTTTAGCTTGGGCACATCCTACCCGCACACAATGGCTGTCGACCACTACTTTTTAACATTAGGTTCCGACTGTGGAACTTGCTTCCACAAGAGGTTGTGATGATGGATTTAATGAAAACGTTCAAGATGGGCCTAGATGTTTTTCTTGAACAATATAATATTATGGGATATGGATACTAGTTTTTGGAGATAGGACAGTGATTCAGAGATTTTTTCTTATTGCCATATTTGGACCAAGGAAGGAATATTTCTTCTAGGATGGGACAATTGACATCTACTTTAGAAGTGTTTTGGCTTTGTCTAGATCAATACCACAAGTTCATAGGTTGGGGTGATATATTACTATTTTGGGCCCAATTTTTAATTTTGTCTACGGCTACACTACTTCTTAAGCCATGGGGATGCCATATTGCTTTTCAACAGGAATGAGGACATTTCAGATAAGCTTTCCTGTACTTTTTCTGTGACAGCTCCTATTTCCACAGATGAGACATCTTCTTCCAATATGAAGGGCTTGTTATGAACTGATTAAGGGAGAAAGATCATTTAGCTTCACAAATGGGGCCTCTGCTTAAGAGTCCAGTCTTTAGCATTGACTCCTTCTCTAGTTAGAGCTGGGTGACACCAGAGAAGAAAATGTATAACCTGCTAATAGTAGTTTGTCAACTCCAGAAACTGTTGGATGGCTTTAAGCTCGGATAGAATACCAGTTAAGGATTGCAGACAGCATGTTCAGATCCATCTGAAGACCTTGGTCAGAGATTAAATACCTTTGTAACTGCAAAAATATCTTCTTGAAAAGGCTTCCCTTGATTTAGCAAACAATTATTATGGAGGCACTTCAGAACTGCACGCACATGTTCCTGAAGGAACTTCATATTGAAGGAAAACACAAGCGTGTAATCCAAAAAGTGTTGGACTGGTGCACTGGAGGACTGGAGGAACCTCTGGTGGGCCCCGAGTCCGACACGTACACACCCAGTAGTGCAGGCGGCATGAACGGTACATCACGGCGCCTACACTGCATACTACAGTAGGCCGTAAGCCTTGGAGCAGCCTGCACTTCTGAGTCCCAGGCCCAGGACATGCCAGAATTGTGTCTCAGTGTAGGCGGCGTGATGATGTAAGCTCCTGATGCGAGCTGCACAACAGATGGGGGGTGAACAGCGGAGAGGTGAGGTTTTATTTTTAATGAACATGGGGCAATATACAGGGCTACAGGGGGCATATCCATAATTACAGGGGGCATATATTTACCTACAGGGGGAAGTATATGGCTGCAGGGGATATGTAATTACATACAGGGGACATGTACAGTTCAAACCATAAGTTTACATACACTATATAAAAAGACATCAGAATAAACCTTACCTGTTTAAAGTCAATTAGGAGCCAAAATTATTTGTATTTGACAAATGCCAGAATAATATGAGAGAGAGAATTTTTAAGGCATTTTATTACTTTGCAAAGTCAAACGTTTACATACACTGGGATTACTATGCCTTTAAACTATTTGGGACAGCCCATATGATGATGTCATGTTTTTGGCAACATCTGAGTTAATTAGAGACACCTGTGGATTTATTTTAGTTCACACCAGTAGCACACTGCTTCTCTGTGTGACATCATGGGAAAGTCTAAAGAAATCAGCCAAGATATCAGGAAGAGAATTGTGGACTTGCACAAGTTTGGATCAACCTCGGGTGCACGTTCCAGATACCTGAAGGTTCCTTGTTCAACTGTACAAACAATTATATGCAAGTACAAACAAGATGGGAATGTTCAACCATCATATCGCTCAGGAAGGAGACGGGTTCTGTGTCTCCGAGATGAATGTACTTTGGTCCGACATATCAACCCAAGAACAAACGCAAAAGACCTTGTGAAGATGCTGGTGGAAGCTGGTAAGGTTGTGTCATTATCCACAGTGAAACAAGTATTCTCTCAACATGGGCTGAAAGGCCACTCTACCAGGAAGAAGTCATTACTCCAATGGAAACATATAAAAGCCAAACTGTTTTCAAACGCACACAGGAACAAAGACCTACATTTTTTTAGATATGTCCTGTGGTCTGACAAAGCTAAAATTGAACTGTTTGACCATCGTTGTGTTTGGAGGACAAATGAAGAAGCTTTGAAGCCTAAGAACACCACCCCAACTGTGAAACATGGGGGTGGTAGCATCATTTTGTGGGGTGTTTTGCTGTAGGATGGACTGGTGCCATTCACAAAATAGATGGCATCATGAGGAAACAAGCAAAATCTCAAGTCAATGTTTTGGAGTGGCAATCACAAAGACCTGATCTCAATTCTATTGGAAATGTATAGGCATACAGCTAAAATTGCAGATTGTTGGAAAAAAATAAATTTTTCATTTTCACAGCCTTACACCTGTGGGTTCACATACTCACTACACCCCTCAACATATTCCTTTAGGGATGTAGTTTCCAAAATGGGGTTTATTTAAGGGTGTCCACAACCCTGTAATGGCGCCAAAAGAAAATGAGACCCCAAAGTCCGGTAATTGCTCCTCCTCTTCTGAGGCTTGTGGTTGAGCCAAGTAGTGCACTAGGGCCACATATGGGATATCTCTAAAGTGGGCAGAATTGGGAAAATCAATGTTGAGCTGCATTTCCCTGTCCACATCTACCGTGTGCCAGTGAGTAATGGATAAATTTGAAAATCTTCAGAAAAAGTGACATTTTTAAATTTCACTTCCACTTTGGGGGTTTCACAAAAATTAAAGCAGAGTTAACAAAGTCCCTGAATGCTGTTTTGACTAGTTTGAGGGGTGTAGTTTATTAGATGGAGTCAATAATGGTGATGTCTAACATACAGCCCCCTCAAAGACATGTCAGAACTGGACCAGCCCCTAAAAATATCTGTGTTGCAAATTTTCTTGAAAATGTGAAAAATTTTAACAATTTTCTAAGCCTACTAATTTTGTAAAAATATAATGTCTTTTAAAAATTATGCCACCCTACAGTAGACCTATGGTAGATGCTAGTTATAAGCTATTTTGTGTGGTATAACTATCTGTCTTGGATGAAGAAATTTTTGAACTTTGAAAATTGCTATTTTTTCCAAATTTTCATGACAGTTTGATATTTTTTGCACAAATAAATAAGGATTGTATGGATTCAAATTTATCACTAGCTGAAAGCACAATGTGTCACAATAAATCAGTCTCTGAATTACATGAATAGGTAAAAGTATTAAAAAGTTATTTCTACTTAAATTGACATATATCAGATTTGAAAAATGGGGCTGAGTCTTTTGGTCTAAAACTGTCTCCGTCCTGAAAGAGTTAAGGTTACAGTTTGAGTTAGCGTTAGAGATTAGGTTTAGGGTTCGATTAAGAGAAGTTTGGTTGAATCTTTGAAAGGAATAGAGATCTTTTCGTTAAATTAGTTTAACTTTATATATTCTGTTTCCCTATTCAAAATACTGTCACGTAAAAAGGAGAACGCTGTGGCCTTAAAGGGGTTGTCTGTTTCTAGGATTTTCCTTGAAAGTAAGCTGAATAAAAAGCTCTGTGGCTAGACCCCCAGTGATCAGTTCTATCTTGCAAGATAATTGAGCAAAATAACATACATTGTCCAGCAGTTCTACCACAGGAAAAATGAAGCATTACAAGCTGTCCATTATGGGTAGACCACCATAATATTCACAAGAGTTTTACAGGGCGCAGGTTGTTTTTCAGAGCCCTTTTCACATCCTTATTCTTAAGGCTGTAGATCATTGGATTGAGCAAAGGGACTGCGGCCGTGTTAAATAGAGCAGAAAGTTTTTTGGACTCCAAGGTGCTACTTAGGTTCGGGGTCATATATTGTCCAAACAGTGTTGTGTATAGCAGTATGACCACTGTGAGGTGTGAGGAACACGTGTAGAATGCCTTCAGTATACCAGAGCTGGAACGTATCCTCAATATGGCATGTATTATAAATATGTAAGATACAAACATTAAAGAAAATGGTGTCAGTATTGTAGGAATTGCTTCTATGAAGACGACCATTTCAACAAAAGTGGTGTCCTCACAAGAAATTTTTATCAAAGGCGTTGTGTCACAGAAGAAGTGATTGATCTCAATAGAGAAATAACAAGAGAAATTATATATTATCCCAATAGGAGGAAGAATTTGTAAAAATCCTAAAGCCCAACAGCCAGCAGCCAATACTCCACACGTCCTAGTATTCATAACCAGGTGATATTGTAGAGGCTTACAGATGGCCACATAGCGGTCATAGCTCATGGATGTCAATATCAACAGTTCATGACCTTGTAATGATCCAAACATGTACATCTGAGCCATACAAGCAAGAAAGGAAACTCTTTTATCCCCAGAGATAAAATTTGTAAGGGTCTTATGTGAGGTAACTGTACAACAACAGATGTCTACAACGGACAAGTTTCCCAGGAAGAAGTACATGGGAGTGTGGAGATGAGGAGCCCGACAAGCAAAGAGAATGGTCAAGTTACCACATACAGTGATGAGATAGATCAGGAGAACCAGAAGGAAGATTGGAAGCTGCAGGTGTGGGTCATCCGATATCCCCTTAATGATGAAATATCGGATTGATGACTGGTTTGTTTTCATTGTGGTTGAGTCTAAGTATCTGAAACAAATGGACATCAATATATACTGAAATATAAAGAATGCCACTAGAGTACACTACATCTATAGTGCCGTCAGCATAGCCTGCATTAAGAGTGACACTAGGGTACCCTCCATAACCCTCAATTAACAAGTATTTTATGACATCATGGATATTCTTTCTTCATGATGCACAATTATGCCAAGAAAATAGCAAGGGCAAAGTATCAGTACTGGACCTCCACTGATTGGCAAAGTATTGTCTTCTTTGATGAGCCACGTTATCTGTTCCATAGAATGGAAGGACGCTGACGTGTCAGATGAGAAACATCAGAGAACAAAAACCTTGCAACCATTTTAGGAAGAACACAAGCTGGAGGTGGGAGAGTTATGGTCTGATGAATATTTTGTGACATTCTCTGGTCCCAATCAGCCATGAGGAAGGCACTCCCAACTGTTTTGGGTTCAAATCCCTCCTTGCAGATTATATATACCCATACATGCTGATTGTCTTCACTGGGGCATATGGAACTTTTCAGCAGGACAATGCGACATGTCACACTGCTAGAAATGTCCGACATTGGTGGGAAGAGCAGGAACCAGACTTCCAAGTACTACTTTGGCCCCTATTTCATCAGACTTGACCCCAAATGAGTATGTTAGGGAGCCCCTGGATGATGGTGTTGGCTCTATAGACCCTCCAGCAGCTGTGGGGCCCTTGGATGGTGGTTTTGGCTCTATGGACCCTATAGCAGCTGTGGGAGCCCCTGGATGGTGCTGTTGGCTCTATGGACCCTCCAGCAGCTGTGGGATGCAGTTGGCTCCAGACAGATTGATTAACTGGTAACCCCAATAACCTACATGATACAGGAAGGTGTAAACCACATCCTCTACTCACATAGCTCTAGTCTGCTCTCCTTCCTCTATAATGTTCTATTACACTGCAGAATTGGTGAAATATGGATGAGTCTGAAAACCTTTTTAGCCCATGCTCTCTCTTCTGTAGTCCTAGCCACTGATCATACATAGCCCAGCTGCTGGCAAATATCTGCCTGTACATATAGCATTTACTATTTGATAATTAATCCCAGTAGTTACTCCTGAGTGACCTCATATGAAATCCTTAATTGACAATAAGGGAAATGTTACATAGAATTTTAATATAATTTTCATCTCTCATAATGAACACCATGGAATCTATTCTCTTAGGTGCATAACACTGCAATAAAGGAAACCATCTGTAAATTATGTCTGAAGGGAGTATTTATTGTTTTTGTGTGAATAGGTGTCTACTGTGACTGTATTTGGCTGCCCTGTCCTGTATCCTGTCTTCTATAATCTCTGAAGTCTTATCTGACCTTCTGCCTGAATGACCACATTGTCTACTGTCCCTATGGTTGTACCATCTAAGTTTCACTATAGACTACATTGGGGATAGCATACTTGGGGCTACTTGAAGTGAGGTCTAGAGGATAAACGCCCTTAAACTTTGTCCACAATATATCAAGTGTGATACAAAAAGTGTTATTTTACCAACTTCTTTAATAGATACAAAATAATGTTATACATTATGAGTTAATTTATTCCATGATCAAGCTGGGCTAGGTAGCAGGCCGAATACGTCAATCTAAGAGTGTGGGGTCAGTTGTCCCCACCTACATCAATACACTGCTTACAGGACGTCTATACAAAATCCAGGATCTCTGGCTGATGGAAGGCCTGTATGTAGGGCTACGCCCCTGATCCCAAGGGCTCTGATGTAGATGGGCAACCTGTCACTAGGCCATAGTTGGCATGGTCCTAGGGTACACCTCCATTGGAACTACATTATACCTTAGCTGAACAAAATATATTCTACAACTTCCTGGTTCTGCGGAGTGTTTGGGCTTAAGGTTGCACAACGCCATAAGGTGAGTCCATCTGGCTCAGGCATATTGTCCTTTTCCTTATTACCATTATAACTTGTTCAGTAACATTTTGGTAATATTATACAGTCACTTTTTAGTGGCAACTCTAGTAATCATGATGTGGCAATACTATTCATGTCTTATATAGTGATGTCATTGGTGAATTGGTCTTTGTATAGTGTATTTAGCATTTTTGATAATAATATAGTGGTAATATTTGTTCCTGGTATAGTGGTATTATGTGTGGGTATATACAGTATGACTTGGGCTTGTGCCGCTAAAATTCCAAGACCATAGCAGCATCCTTTGAAGCACTACAGATCAAGATCAGTGCTGTATATCTCTGCACAACACATTTTGAGCTAACTATGTTTTCTTACAAAATGTTAAATATTTGAGCATTCAGGGCCCCACTCTTAATTTTGCCCAGGGCCACACTTTTTCTAAAACCAACCCTTCCGATGCCGTAGTACAGAGAAGAAACCACAAGTAGACTTTTCCATGCGTCCTCTGAGAGAAACCAGCTCCTATTCCCACAGACAAGACATCGCCTTTCAAGAAGAAGGACTTATTACAATATGATGGATGGAGTACTGGAGCGGTGGAGGAGGCATGCTTCAACTTCAGATGTGTGTTTTCTGCTATGGAAGTCCAGTCTTTGGCATTAAAACCCTTTCTAGTTACAGCTGTATTGGGTGCCACTAGAGAAGAAAAGTGGGGTATATATTGCTGACTTCCAGCAGGTAGCGACCTGCGGGTTTTCCACAGCAAAGACCAATTGGCCTTGTGGTGGGCTCTGGTGAAGACCAGAGGCGCTGTAGACTCAGCTTCCCAGTATAGGTTACGCAAACCCTCCAAAAGTGACCAAGCGGATCCACCTCAAGTCCTTGATACTTGATCATGACAGTACAACTGGTTAATGGATCGCACCAATGTTCCTCTTCCCAACACCACAAAACCTCGTAGCAGTAGTTGTGTGCCCAGATGCCCATCAGGAGCAATGGTTTGGAATACTGCAAAAAATAGTGGCTTGACTCCCAGAGGCCACGCTTGCCCCGGTTCCAATATCAGTTGCTGCTCCGCTCTCAAATATTCCTGGCAGCTCCTTCCTGCACCTGCTGTTACCTCCTCACTACAGCGAAGACCCCAAAGCCTGCCGACGGTTTCTAAAACAATGTACAATACACTGGCAGGTACTGGTCCACCAGTTCATCTCGGACCGAACAAAAATGGCATTCATCATCATCAGCCTGGGTCACTCTCATATGGAAATGAGGGGAATCACTGACTACTATCTTGACAGAATTTCTAGCAGCCTTTTGAAAGGTTTTCAAAGAACCAGGCTGCACCACTTCGGCAACATCTTTGCTTCTCTGGCTGCACCAGGGAGATTTCATTGTGGGCCAGTATGCAGTGCAATTTCATACCAGGTGTTCTGAATTGGCCTGGAATGATGAGGACCTGATAGCTACCTTCTGGGCAAGAAGTCTTCAGGTTGCAGCTTTTGTGGCCACTGGATCTGTCGGTAACTTTATCCATCCCACATTAGTTGCCAAGCATAACTTGCCTGTGATCTCCTTGGCCAAGCCCCTCTTCATCTCTTCTGTTAATGGGGAGATCCTTTCTTGTACCATCCTGTACTGTATTAAACCTCTCACTCTGCATGTGAGAGCTTTTACACCAAAAATGAATCTCCTTCCTCATGTTCCTCCAGTACACTACTCTGGGCACATCCTTCGTTGCAAACTCACAGTGGAGGGATTGATTGGAGAATCGGTGAAGTGAGTCATTAAAGTAACCAGTGCTTTACCTCCTGACTTGCCTTGCCAGTGTGCACCTATGCTTACGTTTTTCAAAATATATGGATGTGCACAGCCTAAACAATTTTTGTAGTCTATTTGAGGAATGGCAACCTTATTGGCTTGCTGCACTCCCCCTACCTATTGTAAACCAGTGCAGGGTAATTCAGTAGCAAGTTCCTATCACTCCCTGAGATGTTGTAGTCTGAATGGACTCCTAGTGAGGTAACATGTTGGTGTTAGGGACTCGAAAAAATACGTGAGGCAACCAAAGTATATATAAAATCTTCAAACTTTACTTGTACAAAATATAAAACATATTATAGCCCCATTAGGCTTACCGCACAATTTTCATCCTTATTGAAGGGTAGCAGAACAACGCTCATTCCATTTTTTGGAAGTAGATAAAGTCCTGTATAGGTACGTTTTGTAGAGGAGTGGAGCCGCTGCACTGGGTGCAGAGCACCTGCGACGTTTCAGAGGTGAAGACCTCTTTCTTCAGGCATCATGATGTACCTATACAGGACTTTATCTACTTCCAAAAAATGGAATGAGCGTTGTTCTGCTACCCTTCAATAAGGATGAAAATTGTGCGGTAAGCCTAATGGGGCTATAATATGTTTTATATTTTGTACAAGTAAAGTTTGAAGATTTTATATATACTTTGGTTGCCTCACGTATTTTTTCTAGTATCTATGCAATTGGGATTTGGAGAATCCCTATTATAGCAACCTTGAACAAACGCGTTGAAATAGGGATAACAAATATCTTCGTATACAGTGTTAGGGACTCACCTGTACTGGGATCCCCTTGACGCTATTGGGAGGTGAGCTTAAACAATTTTTGATCAAAAAACTGCAAACTAAGAATCCCAGGTTTACATATTTTCTTTAGCAGTAATGCATTTTCAAAAATTCCTATATACCTTGATGTTTTACTTAATTTTTAGTGTGCCACTGATATTTGTATTAGGCCTTGAAAGATTGGCGACATGTTCTTGAAGGTGCGGTGCATTCAGTAATGATTTATGATGATCACAAAGCTCTTGTTCTTCTCCAAATCGCTCAGTGCCTAAACCCTTGCCAAGCTCGCTGATCCTTATTCTTTTCCCGCTTCAACTTCTTCCTCCACTTTCAACCAAGAGCCAAGAATTTTAAAGCAGACACACCTCGGGCCTCAGACATCTCTGAAGGCAATCCAGATCCACAGCATATAATACCCCCGGAACGCCTCATCACTTCTGCACTTGTCGTTGTGTGAAATTCCCCTGGGGAAGACATATGGGCATCTTGCATTAAGGAAATGGATCCTGTCCTGGCATGCCTCCTGTGTCACCGGTCACTCGGGTGTCCACAAGTGTCTCAGTCTAGTTTCCCGGAACTACTATTGGCCAACTGGGTGGACCTGCCCCCTCAATTATTTACCTGTCCCCACTCATGCACAGACTGGCCGTCCTCCTTGCCAGCATATTTCTCCTCTGGTTGCTGTTTTTTGTCACATCTCCCATTCTGGCTATTAGGGTGCACATGTACACACTGTGATTTAAAGGTTGAGTGTGCACAGTTTTCCCCAGCCAATCATCTCTGTTCATGGGGCTTTTAGGGATACCCCTCTCTGCAATCTTTGCCCAGTTGTCGGTGTCATTCCTTTGTGTTGTTCCCCGCCTATGTGGTTTCTTGGTTTGTCTTACTGTTGCTGAATTCTCTGGCTACGTCCCTGACTCTGCCTTGCCTGCCACCTGCCCTAACCTATTGCTCATGCCCTGACTACTTCTCTGCCTCATCCTCCTGTACTATGCTTCTTGGTTTCATTGGCTGTCACTGTGAAGACCTCCATTGTGGGTAGCAATTTGGGAGTTTCCCACAGTAAAGACCAGCTGGCCTTGTGGTAGGCTCTGGTGGAGATTGGGGTCCCTTAGACTCTGCTCCTTGGCGTAGGTAACCAGCCCTTCAAAGGTGACCAAGTGGATCCTGTCCTCGGTGCCAGATCGTGACAATGACTATACAGTATAAAAAAGTCCTTATGAACACAGAGCTCAGATGGGGTCATCAGGCATCTGTCTACAGAGTCTACAACACTTTTGGATTCAAAGTCAAAAAGTCAAATTTTTTGGACTTTCTACTGGAGAACCTGTTAAACCTACCAAAGCACATGTCACGGTTCACACCATGGTCCCTGCCTTGGCCCACAGATGTGCATGTGCCTCCATTGTGTCTCCCGTTCTTACCGCTGTCCCTGCTGCAGTGAGTCCTCCGGTCCCGGTAGCAGCTACCACTGCTAAGTTTGACTCACCTATTCTCACTCCTGCTCCATGGCATCCGGCGCATGCCCATGCCCCCTTTAAGGTGTGCACATTGCTCTGTCTGTGATTTAAAAGGACAGTACCCTAATTACCTGTCCAATGACCTGTAACCTCCGGTGATTTAAGGAACTTCCTGCCTCTGCTCCAGTGTCAGTTCATTGGTGTTCTTCACTGATCCTGACCCCTGTCTGCTGTGTGGTTGCTGCTAGCAGCATTACCTGCGTTAACTCCTGGTTTACCAGTGCATTATCATTCTGCTGTTGTACCAGTGTTCTACCTATCTGGGAGTTTGCTACAAGTCTACGGTTGCACCTGCTTGTCACCCATCACCTCTGCCTGTGCCCAGTGTCCTACATACAGCACGTCGACTTTCACCGTGAGTAGTCACATCAGGGATTGTGACCTGGGGGTTTCCCGCAGCTAAGTTTGTCCGACTTTGCGGCAGCTCTGCTGCAAACTGGGTGCAATCTAGTCTCCGCTTCACTTGTGGTAGCCCAGAGGATTCACATCTAACCTGGTGTCCATCATGTCAGTAGTAAATGACCGGCTATCCTTAGAACACACAAATACATTGGGAGCACTACTATAAGATCAGGGCCAAATTATAGGGAGGGTGCAAAGGGCATGTTCGCCATCATGAGAATCACTCTCCCTGCTCCCGCCGTTTTTAGTTATTTTCACTCTTTTATATTTACCTCTATTGCTACTAAACTCAGTGACCAGTTTTGTAGATATTGATAACCTAGGGACTACAATGAATCAGAAAGGTCTGTTGCCAAAAAAAATCAGTTTGTGTTGGAATTTATCATTTACTCAGTATGCCTCCGGTAGTCAATATTTATTTAGGTAGTGTATGTACTAATCACCTCTTGGACCTCTACCTCCCCGGAAAATGAAGATTCCTTTGATGGCTGATGGCAAACTTATCCATCTAAACCTATCAGAGTAGAGGTGAAGATGCTTTCTTGTTTTATTCTCCAAGTCTGAGGGGATTTTTAGTTTGGCTATCTCTGCCACTGCCTTGGACTTTGGTTTACAGGGTCCCATTACTGTGTGGCCATTTATCCTACATAAGAATCTTAAAGGTTTTTTTGATGATTATTATCATTTATTTTGGAGCGCCCTTGATTCCAGGGCGCTGTACATTTCAGGCGGGTACATAAATAACATTGGTCAAACAATTACAAAGTGACAATTAGTAACTAACAACAGGTACAGAGGGAGAGAGGTCCCTGCCCGCGAAGGCTTACAATCTACAAGGAAGGGGTGAAGAGACAGAAGGTGAGGGGCAGACATGTTTGTGGGGCGGAGGAGTGCAACACGGTTAATGTTGGTTATAGGCAATCCTGAAGAGGTAGGTTTTCAGGTTACGTTTGAAGCCGGTGAGAGAGGGGGAGAGTCTGAGGTGTTGGGGCAGTGAGTTCCAAAGTGTGGGGGAAGCACGAGAGAAGTCTTGGAGACGGTTATGTGAGGAGGTGATAAGAGGAGAGCATAGGAGAAGGTCCTGTGAGGAGCTGAGGTTGCGTGAGGGGAGGTATTTAGAGATTAAGGCAGAGATATATGAAGGGGAGAGGTTATGGAGAGCCTTGTAGGTCAAAGTTGCTAGCTTGAACTGGATTCGCTGGGCAATGGGAAGCCAGTGAAGGGATTGGCAGAGGGAAGAGGCAGGGGAGTAGCGAGGGGAGAGGTGAATCAGACGGGCAGCAGAGTTAAGGATGGATTGGAGGGGAGCGAGGGGGCTAGCTGGGAGGCCACAGAGAAGGATGTTGCAGTAGTCGAGGCGGGAGATGACGAGGGCGTGGACGAGCATTTTTGTGCTTTCAGATTTAAGAAATGAGCGGATTCTGGAAATATTTTTTAGGTGGAGGTGGCAGGCAGAGGTGAGGGTTTGGATGTGGGGTTTGAAGGACAGATTGGAGTCAAAGATTATCCCAAGGCAGCGGACCAGTGGTGCTGGTGAGAGAGGGTAGCCATTAACAGTGACACAGAGATCAGGTGGAGAGATGGAGTGGGACGGTGGGAAGATAATAAATTCAGTTTTCTCCACGTTTAGTTTTAGGAGACGGGAAGAGAAGGAGGAAATGGACGAAAGACAGTCAGGGATCCGGGAGAGAAGAGAGGTGACATCTGAGCCGTAGATCTAGAGTTGGGTTTCATCAGCATAAAGGTGATATTGAAAGCCGTGTGAAGCTATGAGCTGACCCAGACCAAGAGTGCAGATAGAAAAGAGTATTGGACCCAGGACTGAGCCCTGGGGGACACCAACAGAGTGCAGGCGAGAGGAGGAGGTGGAGCGAGAGTGAAAAACGCTGAATGTCCGATTAGTGAGGTACGAGAAGATCCAGGAGAGGGCTAAGTCCGTGATGCCGAGGGAGGAGAGGATGTGTAGGAGAAGTGGATGGTCGACAATGTCAAAGGCAGAGGAAAGGTCTAGGAGGAGAAGCACAGAGTAGTGGCATGAGGCTTTGGCAGTTGCTAGGTCGTTGGTGACTTTGGTTAGGGCGGTTTCATTAGAGTGGTGGGGACGGAAGCCCGATTGGAGCGGGTCAAGGAGAGAGTTGGGAGAGATGGGGACAGTTGAAATGGGCGTGTTGCTCAAGGAGT
>JAODAL010052171.1:0-26163 GCA_025379985.1 Phyllomedusa bahiana
GTGGGGTTTTTTGTCTGCCTGCTCGGGAAACCGTGTGGTTTGTGTCTGCCTCTATTTCAGGGGTTTAACTTTCTTCTCCAAGCTTAGGTGCTCAGGATATTAATAAAGTCCTCCACTCCTTTGGGCTTCCCAAGATGATAAAAAAAAATTTTTTTCTTTCTTATCCCCCCTTTTTGGTCAGTACACCCCTCACTTTATAAGGCGGCCCCCCCCGCACAGGACAACCCCTAAAACTTTATTACAGAATAAAGGACACCCCTCACTAACATACAACATCGCAGAAGTCAAGAAAAACCCCCCAATTTTTTCCGGGGACAATACGGGGGATCTGACCCTTTGATAGAATGTAAAGTAGTCAGTGCAGGTTTGATCACAGGAAGAACTCCAGCTCAATTCTATGGGGACAAAAGTGAAAACACCCTAAGAGACAAAAAATTGAGGACCCCCCTAATGAACAATGTAAAGTAGTTAGTTTTTTTATCACAGGGAGGAGCTCAAAGCCCCAATTCATGGGGAAAAAAGTGAGGATTCCCCAAGGTACAATGAAAAAAGTAGTCAGGCCCGGCTTGGATCAAGTAAAAACTACAGAAATAATGTCTATGGGGACAAAAGTGAGGACACGCCTAAGGGACCGCAAAAGTGAGGACACTCCTTAGTGAGGACAAAAGTCAGTACACCCTTAAGTGATTATGGACAAATTGTGCCTTCCGTGTCAGTATTCGGTGTGGTCCCCATTATTTTCCAGCCTTAACTCTCGGGGCAGGAGGTCACTAGAGTTTTCAAGGTTGCACCCACGGGGATCCTCTTCCCTCCATGAGGAACATCTCGGAGCTGGTAGATGTTAGAGACCTTGCGCTCTTCCACCTTCTGTTTGAGGAGGCCCCACCGATGCTCCATAGGGTTTAGGTCTGGAGACACTTGGCCAGTCCTGCACCTTCCCCTCATTCTCTTTAGCAAGGCAGTGCGGGTCTTAGAGGTGTTTGGGGTCATTATCATGTTGGATACTGCCCTGCGGCCCAGAGGTGGGGATCATGCTCCCTCAATGAACTGTAGATCCCCACAGCCGGCAGCACTCATGCAGCCCCAAACCATGACACTCCACCACCATGCCTGACTGTAGGAGACACACTTGTCTTTGTCTTCCTCACCTGGTTGCCTCCACATACGCCTGACACCATCTGAACCAAATAAGTCTCATCAGACACAGGACGTGGTTCCAGTATTCCATGTCCTTAGCCTGTTTATCTTCAGCAAACTGTTTGCGGGCTTTCTTGTGCATCATCTTTAGAAGAGATTTCCTTCTGGGACGACAGCCATGCAGACCGATGCAGTGTGCAGCGTATGGTCTGACAGGCTGACCCCCACCCCTGTAAACTCTGCAGCAATGCCGGCAGCACTCATCTCTGGATATGACACTGAGCACGTGCACTCACCTTCTTTGGTCGGCCATGGTGAGGCCTGTTCTGAGGGAAACCTGTCTTTTTAAACCTCTGTATGGTCTTAGCCCCCGTGCTGAAGCTGACTTCTGTCTATACAGGGGTGTAACCTTTTCTTCTGTATATTTTTTGTTTAAAACTGACTGAAAATACTGTATGGCCCGGGGTTTCCCACTTTTTGGCCCCCTCTCTTTTGTCCGATTTGGGACTAGAAGTGAACTTGCCCTCCCGCCGGCCTTCAGGGCCCGGGCCCCCTTCCCCCCCAATACATGAGAAAACCCAAAAACAAACCCCCGTGATTTCAGGAAAATCTTTATTTGGGTTTTGGGCCCCGCAGTCCCCGTACACAGGAACAGCGGCTCGGGGTGTAGGGAAGGGGTGAGGAGGTTGGGCAGTGGTTTAGGAGGAGGGGGCTGAGGTGGGCTTCTCCTCACGGGTGACGGGGATGGGTCTCTCGCTGTGGCTTGAATCCAGGTTGGAAAGCAGTTTGGGACCAGAGAAGGTCAAGATGCCGTCAGCAGAGAGGGAGCAGCTGACCGCCGACTGGTCCAGGCTGGGGGGGGGGAGGCGATAGCGGCGGTGGAACCCCCCGGGGGATGTTAAACCAAGGGTCGGCCTGGAAAAAAAAAGAGAGCAAGGGGAAAAAAGGGGTTTCCAACCGAGACCCCCCCCCCTCCTCTGTCCCCAGAGCCCCCCCCTGAAAGAACCCCCCCCCCCCTCCATCCCCTGCCCCCGAGGACAACACCCAACCCCGTCCCCGAGGACAACCCTCCATCCCCTCCGCCCCTGAGGACACAAGCCCCGGGCCCCTCCCAACCCCGCCCCTTGGGGGGACACACCCCCCTCCCCTCCTCCCCCTTGGGGCACACCCACCATCCTCCCCCCCCCATCCTGCCCCCGAGGACACACCCATCCAGCCATCCTGCCCCCGAGGCCCCACCCATCCCATCCCCTCCCTGGGCCCCCGGGGCCAAAACCCATCCCACCCCCCCGAGGAAAACACCCAATTTCCCCCCATCCCGCCCCGTGGACACACCCACCATCCATCCTGCCCCGGGAAAAAACCCCTCCCTCCTCCTGCCCCCGAGGCACAATCCCAAAACCCTTCCTGCCCCCCCGGGGCAACCCCCCCACCTACCCCCCCCGGGCCCCACCCCAAACCTCCCCGACCCCGGGGCAACCCCCCATCCCCCCATCCGCCCCGGGACACCCCCCCATCCCCCCTTTTCCCCCCGGGGCAACCCCCCCCAACCTGCCCCCATGGGCACATCCAACCATCCTCCTGCCCCCCAGGGCACCAACCCCTTTTCCCCCCGCCCCTGGGACACAACCCCTCCCTCCACCCCGCCCCCGAGGACAAAACCCATTTTCCCGCCCCTGAGGGGCACACCCCCATCCATCCCCCCCTGGGGCACACCCAACCATCCATCCGCCCCCGAGGAAAACACCCATCCATCCATCCCGCCCCTAAAACACACCCCTTCCCCTCCCTCCTGCCCCCCGGGAAACCCCTCCCTCCCTCCGCCCCTGAGGACACACCCCTCCCCTCCCTTTTTCCCCCCCCCTGGAACACAACCCCCCTCCCGGGCCCCCAGGACCCACCCATCCAAACCATTCCCGCCCCCAGGACAACACCCATTTCCCTTCCATCCTGCCCCCAGGACACACCCATCCCCATCCCCTCCTGCCCCCGGAGGGAAAACACCCATTTCCCTCCAACCTGCCCCGAGGGAAAACCCCCCAAGCCCAGAACACCCCTCCCTCCATCCTTTCCCCCCGGGACCCCACCCATCCCTCCATCCCGCCCCCAGGACCAATCCATCCTCCCCCCTGAGGACACTCCCATCTTTTTCGCCCCCGGGACACACCCATTGCCCCAGGGGACAACCCATCCTCACCCTGCCCCCGAGGACACACCCATCCATCCACCTCCCCCCGAGACCCCCCATCCATCCAAAAAACCTGCCCCGAGAAAACCCCCACCCATCCACCCCTGCCCCTAAACACACCCACCACCCATCCTGCCCCGGGGAACACCCATCCATCCCAATAAATAATCGTGGCACCTAAAGACTAAGAAAAAACCCAAGTTATATGGGAATTAGGAAATACTTTACAGCTAAGGAAAAATATAAAAACCTGGACTCTTGTTTACAGTATTTGATCAAAGATTGTATTAAGCCACCCCCCAACACGAAAAGGGTTTCCCCCAGAGCAGGGGGCCCCCTACACAAAAAACATTTCCTTTGCTGGGAGTCCATTCAACTGCCTTTTTCCCCGGGATTTGATAGGAAAACCTCAATTGAAAAAAACCTGCACGGATTTAAAAGGGGCTGAGTGCAGCAACCCAAATGTTTGCCTTTAGTGGCACCAGCTTACGTTTTCAAAGTATATATTAGAGTGCACAGCCTTTTACATTTTGTAGTCTATTTTGGGAGATGGCAATCTCATTGCTTGCTGCCTCAGCCACCTCTTTTTTTAAAACCTGCAGGTTAAATCAAATTTCAGGTTCCTACACCCCCTGGGGAATGGCGCTGAATGGACTCCAGCGGTAACATGTTTTTGTGTAGGGACCCCTCTCTGGGAACCCCCCTTTACGGGGGGGGGGAGTTAATACAATCTTTGATCAAATACTTAAACTAAGAGTCCCAGGTTTTTTTCATTTTCCTTGCTAAAGCATTTCCTATTTCCTATATAACTTGAGGTTTTTCTTTTCTTTAGTGTGCCACTGATTATGTATTAGATTATGTCATTGGCCTTTCAGTGTGCACCTAGCTTACGTTTTTCAAAAAATATTTTAGATGTCCAGCCTTTTACATTTTGCACCCATCCACCATCCCGCCCCCTGACACCCCATCCATCCCTCCTGCCCCGAGGAACACACCCCATAAAACCACCTGCCCCGAGGACACATCATCCATCCATCCTGCCCCCATGGACACACCCATCCATCCATCCTGCCCCCGTGGACACACCCAGCCATCCATCCGGCCCCCGAGGACACACCCATCCATCCATCCTGCCCCCGAGGATACATCCATCCATCCTGCCCCGAGGACAACGCACCCTCCTCCTGCCCCTGGGACTACCCCTCCATCCATCCCGCCCCCGAGGGGACAATCATCCATCCATCCTGCCCCCGTGGACACACCCATCCATCCATCCATCCTGGTCCCGTGGACACACCCATCCATCCATCCTGTCCCTGAGGACACACCCATCCATCCATCCTTGTCCCCCCAGGGGCACACCCATCAATCCATCCGTACCCCGTGGACACATCCATCCATCCTGCCCCCATGGACACACCCATCCATCCATCCTGCCCCCGTGGACACACCCATCCATCCATCCTGCCCCCGTGGACACACCCATCCATCCATCCATCCATCCTGCCCCTGAGGACACACCCATCCATCCATCCTGCCCCTGAGGACACACCCATCCATCCATCCTGTCCCTGAGGACACACCCATCCATCCATCCATCCTGCCCCTGAGGACACACCCATCCATCCATCCATCCTGCCCCTGAGGACACACCCATCCATCCTGCCCCCGTGGACACACCCATCCTGCCCCCGAGGACACCATCCATCCTGCCCCTGAGGGCACATCCATCCATCCTGCCCCCGAGGACACACCCATCCTGTCCCCGAGGACACACCCATCCATCCATCCTGCCCCCGAGGACACACCCATCCTGTCCCCGAGGACACACCCATCCATCCATCCTGCCCCTGAGGACACACCCATCCATCCATCCTGTCCCTGAGGACACACCCATCCATCCCTGGGAACATAAACCATCCATTGTCCTGGGGCCATCCATCATCTGCCCCCAGGACACACCCATCCCCGCCCCGAGGACACCCCATCCCCCTCCTGCCCCCGAGGACACACCCATCCTGTCCCGGGGGCCCCACCCACCATCCATCCTGCCCCTGAGGGGCCAAACCCCTCCCCCATCCTTCCCTGGGCCAAACCCCTCCTGCCCGGGCCACCCATCCATCCATCCTGCCCCCATGGACACACCCATCCATCCATCCTGCCCCTGTGGACACACCCATCCATCCATCCATCCTGCCCCCTAACACCCTCCTCCCTTTTCCCTCCTGCCCCAGGAAACCCTCCACCTCCGCCCCCAACCACCCACCATCCATCCGTCCCTCCACCCATCCTTTCCCTCCTGCCCCCTGAGGACACACCCATCCTTCCCTCCTGCCCCTGAGGCCACCACCATCCTCATCCTGCCCCGAGGCACCCCATCCTCCCTCCGCCCCGGGGCACCCCAAATCCCCCATTCACCATTTTGCCCCCCAGGAAAACCATCCTTTTTCCCTCATCCTCCCCCACCATCCAAATCCCCACTAAAACCCTCCCCATCATTCATCCTTCATTTAATCCACATTCCCCCCATTCCCTCCCCCCTGGCCCCTGAGGACACACCCATCCATCCATCCTGCCCCCGAGGACACACCCATCCATCCATCCTGCCCCTGAGGACACACCCATCCATCCATCCTGCCCCTGAGGACACACCCATCCATCCATCCTGCCCCTGAGGACACACCCATCCTGCCCCTGAGGACACACCCATCCCCACCCCTCCCGCCCGGGGAAAAACCCCTCCTTTTCCTTCCTCCCCCAAACCACCATCCTCCACCTCCCTAACACATCATATTCATCCTCCCCTCACCCAAACCACCATTGCCGCCCTGAGGACACAACCATCCATCCATCCTGCCCCCGAGGACACACCCATCCATCCACCCGTTCCCGAACACATCCCCTCCCCATCCATCCCGCCCCGAGGACAACCCATCCTCCCCTGCCCCAGGACACACCCCTCCACCATTACCCAATCCTTCCTCGGGCACCCCCTGCAACCCCACCCCATCCAAAACCCCCTTCCCCCTTTCCCACACACCATTTTTTTCCATCCTCCCTAAAATCATCCATTCCCAGGAAAACCCCCCATCCCCCTTGCCCCCTGAGGACACACCCATCCATCCTTCCCTGGGTCCCCTTAAAGGGGACACACCATCCATCCATCCCAAAGGCCCCCCCCCCCCCAGGACAACCCCCCCAACCCATCCCCCCGGCCCCCCATCCTTCCCCCCGGGACCACCCCCCATCCATTTCCCCGGGTTTCCATCCTGCCCCGAGGGGGCAACCCATCCATCCATCCCGCCCGAGCGCACACCCCCATCCACCCCCCACACCCATTCCCCCTTGTCCCCGAGGGAAACATCCATCACTCTGGGGCTCCCCTCCCAAACTAAAACCCCTCACCCTTTCCAAGCCCGGGGTTTTTCCTTCTTTTTTCTCCCCAATCTCCATCTTTCCTTTTTAAAAATTTTAATTCATCCATTCATTTATTCATCCATCCATCCCTCCACCCATCCATCCATCCATCCTGCCCCTGAGGACACACCCATCCATCCATCCTGCCCCTGAGGACACACCCATCCATCCATCCTGCCCCTGAGGACACATCATCCATCCATCCTGCCCCTGAGGACACACCATTCCATCCATCCTGCACCCATGGACACACCCATCCTGCCCCCATGGACACACCCATCCATCCATCCATCCTGCCCCGAGGACACACCCATCCATCCATCCTGCCCGTGAGGACACACCCATCCATCCATCCGGCCCCGGAACACATCCCTCCATATCCGCCCCCCAACACACCCCTCCATCCATCCCCGTCCCCCGAGGACAACCCATCCTTTCCCTCCGCCCCCGAGGGGCACCACCCATCCATCCATCCTGTCCCTGAGGACACATCCATCCATCCATCCATCCTGCCCCGAGGACATACCCATCCATCCATCCTGCCCCTGAGGACACACCCATCCACCCATTCACCCATTCTGTCCTCGAGGGTACATCCATCCTTCTGTTCATTCATCCATCTATTCATCCATCCAATTATCCTTCTACTCAACCATCCTTCTATTCATTCATCCATTCATTTATTCATCCATCCATCCCTCCACCCATTCATCCATCCATCCTGCCCCTGAGGACACACCCATCCATCCATCCTGCCCCTGAGGACACATCATCCATCCATCCTGCCCCTGAGGACACACCATTCCATCCATCCTGCACCCATGGACACACCCATCCTGCCCCCATGGACACACCCATCCATCCATCCATCCTGCCCCGAGGACACACCCATCCATCCATCCTGCCCCTGAGGACACACCCATCCATCCATCCTGCCCCTGAGGACACATCATCCATCCATCCTGCCCCTGAGGACACACCCATCCATCCATCCTGTCCCTGAGGACACACCCATCCATCCATCCTGCCCCTGAGGACACACCCATCCATCCATCCTGCCCCTGAGGACACACCCATCCATCCATCCATCCTGCCCCGAGGACACACCCATCCATCCATCCTGCCCCGAGGACACACCCATCCACCCATTCACCCATTCTGTCCTCGAGGGTACATCCATCCTTCTGTTCATTCATCCATCTATTCATCCATCCAATTATCCTTCTACTCAACCATCCCCTTTTTTATTCATCCCTTTCATTTTAAATTTACCCTCCCTCCACCCATTTTATCCCTCCTTCCCCTTTTATTCACCCCCACCGTCCTTCTATTTATCCATCCATCCATTCATCTACCCATCTTTTAATCCATCCATCCATTTTTCCATCCATCAATTTTTTATAATTCATCTCTCCATTCATCCACTTTTTCCATCATATATCCTTTATATCACCCATCAAAATTTTTCCTTTTCCCTCGATTATTCATCCATCCATCTATTCCGTACCTGAGGTCACATAACCCATCCATCCTTCTATCCACCCATCTATTAACCCATCCTTCCATCTATCCATCCATCCATCCCACCCTGAGGTCAAATCATCCATCCATCTTTCCATCCATCCATCCATGTATTCACCCATTTCTCCTTCTTTCAATCTTTCCATCCATCCATCCATCCATCTTTCTTCCTTTCCATCCATCTATCTATTCATCCATTTATCTATCCATCTATTCAAATATTTATCTATCCATCCATCAATTCATCTATCCATCTATTCCTCCATCCCACCCTCTGTCCTTCTCTCCCTCTTTCCATCCCTCCATCCTCCGCTCACCTGTCTTTCGTTGTGTTTTCCGTGGATCTCCACACAGTCGTCCAGGAGTTTCACCGTCAGATCCTCGGGGGAAAAATGCTTCACATCCAGGTTGATGATAAAGCGCTCCCGGTCAGAGCGCACCTGCGATGAGAGAGACAGAGGTCAGCAGAGGCCGCACCCCACCCCAAAAAGGAAGGAGGCCGCAGAGCCCACCCGACCAACAGGAACCCGGGGGTCAGCGAGGCCACCCACCTCCCTACTGGAGACAGAGGTCAGCAGAGGCCACCCCCCTCCCTACTGGAGACGGAGGTCAGCAGAGGCCACCCACCTCCCTACTGGAGACAGAGGTCAGCAGAGGACGCCCCCATCCCTACTGGAGACGGAGGTCAGCAGAGGCCGCCCACCTTCCTACTAGAGACGGAGGTCAGCAGAGGCCACCCCCCACCCAACAAGACGGAGGTCAGCAGAGGACGCCCACCTCCCTACTGGAGACGGAGGTCAGCAGAGGCCACCCCCCACCCAACAAAAGATGGAGGTCAGCAGAGGCCGCCCACCTCCCTACTGGAGAAGGAGGTCAGCAGAGGCCATCCAACTCCCTACTCGAGACAGAGGTCAGCAGAGGCTGCCCACCTCCCTACTGAAGACTGAGGTCAGCAGAGGCCCACCCACCCACCCAACAAGAGACGGAGGTCAGCAGAGGACGCCCACCTCCCTTCTGAAAAAACGGAGGTCAGCAGAGGCCCCCCACCCCCTACTGAAGAAAAGGGGGTCAGCAGAGGCCGCCCACCTCCCTACTGAAGACGGAGGTCAGCAGAGGCCACCCCCCACCCAACAAGAGACGGAGGTCAGCAGAGGACGCCCACCTCCCTACTGGAGACGGAGGTCAGCAGAGGCCCCAAACCCCAACCCACAGAGACGGAGGTCAGCGGAGGCCACCACCAAACCCAACAAGAAACGGAGGTCAGCAGAGGCCCCCCACCTCCCTACTGAAGACAGAGGTCAGCAGAGGCCGCCCACCTCCCTACTAGAGACGGAGGTCAGCAGAGTCCACCCCCCACCCAACAAGAGACGGAGGTCAGCAAAGGACGCCCACCTCCCTACTGGAGACGGAGGTCAGCGGAGGCCACCCCCACCCAACAAGAGAAGGAGGTAAGCAGAGGCCGCCCACCTCCCTACTGCAGACAGAGGGCAGCAGAGGCCATCCACCTCCCTACTGGAGACAGAGGTCAGCAGAGGCCACCCACCTCCCTACTGGAGACAGAGGTCAGCAGAGGCCGCACCCCACCCAACAAGAGAAGGAGGTCCGCAGAGGCCGCCCACCTCCCTACTGGAGACAGAGGTCAGCAGAGGACGCCCACCTCCCTACTGAAGACAGAGGTCAGCAGAGGCCGCCCACCTCCCTACTAGAGACGGAGGTCAGCAGAGTCCACCCCCCACCCAACAAGAGACGGAGGTCAGCAGAAGCCGCCCACCTCCCTACTGGAGACGGAGGTCAGCAGAGGCCAACCCCAAACCCAACAAGAGACGGAGGTCAGCGGAGGCCACCCCCAACCCAACAAGAGACGGGGGGTCCCGCAGAGGCCGCCACTCCCTACTGGGGAATGGAGGTCAGCAGAGGCCGCCCACCTCCCTACGGGAGACGGCGGTCAGCAGAGGCCACCCCCCGCCCGACTCGAGACGGAGGTCAGCAGAGGACGCCCCCATCCCTACCGAGACGGAGGTCAGCAGAGGCCGCCCACCTCCCTACTGGAGATGGAGGTCAGCAGAGAATTCCCACCTCCCTACTGGAGATGGAGGTAAGCAGCGGCCGCCCACCTCCCTACTGGAGACGGAGGTCAGCAGAGGACGCCCACCCCTCTACTGGAGACGGAGGTCAGCAGAGGCCCCCCACCTCCCTACTGGAGAGGGAGGTCAGCAGAGGCCACCCCCCTCCCGACGCGAGATGGAGGTCAGCAGAGGCCGCCCACCTCCCTACTGGAGATGGAAGACAGCAGAGGCCACCCACCTCCCTACTAGAGATGGAGGTCAGCAGAGGCCATCCACCTCCCTACTGGTGACAGAGGTCAGCAGAGGCCACCCACCTCCCTACTGGTGACGGAGGTCAGCAGAGGCCACCCACCTCCCTACTGGAGATGGAGGTCAGCAGAGGCCACCCACCACCCTACTGGAGATGGAGGTCATCAGAGGCCACCCACCTCCCTACTGGAGACGTAGGTCAGCAGAGGCCACCCACCTCCCTACTGGAGATGGAGGTCAGCAGAAGCCACCCACCTCCCTACTGGAGTTGGAGGTCAACAGGGGCCACCCACCTCCCTACTACAGACGAAGGTCAGCAGAGGCCACCCACATCCTTACTGGAGATGAAGGTCACCAGAGGCCACCCACCTCCCTACTGGAGAAGGAGGGCAGCAGAGGCCACCCACCTCCCTACTGGAGATGGAAGTCAGCAGAGGCCACCCACTCCTTACTAGAGACGGAGGTCAGCAAAGACCTCCCACCTCCCTACTAGAGACGGAGGTCAGCAGAGGCCACCCACCTCCCTACTTGAGTGGGAGCTCGAGACGTAGGTCAGCAGATGCCTCCCACCTCCCTACTTGAAAGGGAGCTAGAGACGGAGGTCAGCAGAGGCCACCCATCTCCCTACTTGAGAGGGAGCTAGAGACGGAGGTCAGCAGAGGGCCCCCACCTCCCTACTAGAGGCGAAGGCCAGCAAAGTCCTCCCACCCAGCCACCTACCTCCTTTCTAGGGGCAGATGTCAGTAGAGATCACCCACCCGACCACCTACCTCCTTGTATATCCAATGTGATTCTCCTTATTGGAGGGACGGACATTACACCGACCATTACTATAGGCAGGTAAGGGGAAAGCCGGAATTCTCCCGCGCATGCTGGGAGTTGTAGTTATGTAACAACTAGCGAGTCCTATGATGGAGACCACTGCCCTGCACCCACCTATCAGGACAGAAGGCTATGTCCAGGCTGTATAGTCCTCACCTCAGAGATGCCAGAGTCCATATAGCCCCTGAATAAGCTCTGCCTGTAGTAGGGGCTGATGGTGGAGGAGAAGAAAGGGTACAGGTCGTAATCGAACATCCCTTCTCCGAACATCTGGTCGAACAGCCGGCTGGGGTAGAAGGGCCCCAGGGTGCGCTTGAACCAGGGGTGCTGAATAGTGATGTCCATGGTGGAGATGTGAAGCCAGACACAGAACGATGTGCCCCAATGTGCAGCTGCCCCCTTATATACCAAAGGAGAGCTCAAATTTCCAGGGGACGGGATTTATATGGCAGGCTGACATGACTTCATCCAACCCAACCGTCAGCAAATTTCAATGTCTGACCCAGGGCACTCTGTCTGCCTGGCCAGCTTCTCCTGTGCCAGCAAAATCCCCAAACTACAGCCTGGAGAGGACAATGTCCAGGAAACAGGGAGCCGAGGATGGGGGCGCTGGTGGAGCAGCCACAAATATCCAAAACTATCAAGGGACGAAATACACAACAGAGAGACTGCAGGGTGGATGAGCTGTGTAGCCATGAGGGACCCAGATCTCACAGATACAGGATGAGGGACCCAGGTCAGATCTCAAAGATAAAGGATGAGGGACACAGATCTCACAGATACAGGATGAGGGACCCAGGTCAGATCTCACAGATACAGGATGAGGGACCCAGGTCAGATCTCACAGATACAGGATGAGGGACCCAGATCTCACAGATACAGGATGAGGAACCCAGGTCAGATCTCACAGATACAGGATGAGGAACCCAGGTCAGATCTCAAAGATAAAGGATGAGGGACACAGATCTCACAGATACAGGATGAGGAACCCAGGTCAGATCTAACAGATACAGGTTGAGGGACCCAGGTCAGATCTTCACAGATTACTGGATGAGGACCAAGGTAAGACTCTCCAAAGATAAAGGATGAGGGACACAGATCTCACAGATACAGATGAGGGACCCAGGTCAGATCTCACACATACAGGATGAGGGACCCAGGTCAGATCTCACAGATACAGGGATGGGGACCAGATCCTCACAGATCAGGTGAGGAACCCAGGTCAGATCTCACAGATACAGGATGAGGTACCCAGGTCAGTTCTCAAAAGATAAAGGATGAGGGACACAGATCTCACAGATACAGGATGAGGAACCCAGGTCAGATCTAACAGATACAGGATGAGGGACCCCAAGGTTCAGATTCACAGATACAGGATGAGGGACCCAGGTCAGATTCTACAGATACAGGATGAGAGACCAGATCAGGTTCACAGATACAGGATGACGGAACCAAGGTCAGATATCACCAGATACAGGATGAGGAACCCAGATCAGATCTCAAGATACGGATGAGGAAACGAGGTCGATCTCACAGAACTACAGGATGAGGATACACTGGTTAAGATCTTAACAGTACGAGACATGATGGACCCAAGTCAGATCTCACGATAAGGATGAGGGACCCAGGTCCAGATCTCACAGATTTTCATGGATGAAGGGGACCCAGGTATATCTCACAGATACAGGATGAGGGACGCAGGTCAGATCTCACAGATACAGGATGAGGAAAACAGGTCAGATCTCACAGATACAGGATGAGGGACCAGGTTCAAATCTCACAGAATAGATACTGGATGAGGGGGGAACCCAGGTCAGATCTCACAGATAAAGGATGAAGGACTAAAAACTCACAGATGCAGGATGAGGAACCCAGATGAGATCTCACAGATACAGGATGAGGAACCCAGGTCAGATCTCACAGATACAGGATGAGGAACCCAAGGTCAGAGATCTCCAGATAATGAGGAACACGGTCAGATCTCACAGACACAGGATGTGGGACCCACGGTCTGATCTCAACGACACAGGATGAGGATACCAGGTCAGATCTCACAGATACAGGGTGATGGACCCAGATCTCACAGATACAGGATGACGGACCCAGATCTCACAGATACATCATGAGGTACCCAGGTCAGATCTCACAGATACAGGATGAGGGACCCAGGTTAGATCTCACAGATACAGAATGAGGAACCCAGGTCACATCTCACAGATACAGGAGGAGGGACCCAGGTCAGAGCTCAGAGATACAGGATGAGGGACCCAGGTCAGATCTCACAGATACAGAATGAGGAACCCAGGTCAGATCTCACAGATACAGGATGAGGAACCCGGTCAGATCTCACATATATAGGAAGTAGGAACAGATCAGACAGATTCACAGTTACAGATGAGGAACCCAGGTCAGGACCTCACAGATACAGGATGAAGGGACGGAGGTAGATCTCAAGATACAGGATGAGGAACCAGATCAGTTCTCACAGATAAGGATGGAGGAACCCAAAACAAGATCTCACAGATACATGATGAGGAAACCCAGGTTCAGATCTCACGATACATGAGGGAACACAGGTTCAGATCCACAGATACAGGATGAGGGACCCAGGTTCCACGATCTCACAGATTACAGGATGAGGGACCCAGGGTCAGATCTCAAAGATAACAGGATGTGGGACCCAGGTTCAGATTTCTCACCACAGAATAAAGGATTGAAGGACTAAAAACTCTCAGATGCATGATGGAGGAACCAAAAAGATCCTCACAGGATACATGATTGAGGAACCCAGGTCAGATCTCACAGACTACGGAATGAGGAAACCTCAGGTCAGATCTCACAGATACATGGAGGAAATCACAGGTCAGTTCTCACAGACACAGGCATGAGGAACCCAGGTCAGATTCTCAAGATACAGGATGAAGGAACCCAGTAAGATATCACAGATACAGGATGACGGTGGACCCATGGGTCGATCTTCACAGACCCAGGATGAGGACCCCACGTAAGATCTCACAGATACAGGATGATGGACCCAGATCTCACAGATACAGGATGAGGAAACCAGATGAGATCTCACAGATACAGGATGAGGAACCCAAGTCAGATCTCACAGATACAGGATGAGGAACCCAGGTCAGATCTCACAGATACAGGATGAGGAACCCAGGTCAGATCTCACAGATACAGGATGAGGAACCAGGGTCAGGATCTAACAGTTACAGGGATGAGGATACACAGAGGTCAGATTCTCCAAAGATACAGGATGAGGGACCCAGATCAGGTCTCACAGATACAGGATGAGGAACCCGGTCAGATCTCACATATATAGGAAGTAGGAACAGATCAGATCTCACAGATACAGGATGAGGAACCCAGGTCAGAACTCACAGATACAGGATGAAGGCCCCAGCTCAGATCTCACAGATACAGGATGAGGAACCCAGATCAGTTCTCACAGATAAAGGATGAGGAACATAGGTCAGATCTCACAGATACAGGATGAGGGACCCAGATCAGGTCTCACAGATACAGGATGAGGAACCCAGGTCAGATCTCACAGATACAGGATGATGAACCCAGGTCAGATCTCACAGATACAGGATGAGGGACCCAGGTCAGATCTCACAGATACAGGATGAGGGACCCAGGTCAGATCTCACAGATAAAGGATGAAGGACTAAAAACTCACAGATGCAGGATGAGGAACCCAAACAAGATCTCACAGATACAGGATGAGGAACCCGGTCAGATCTCACAGATTACAGGTGAGGAACCCAAACATGATTCTTCACAGATACTGAGTAACACAGGTAGAATCACAGATACAGGATGAGGGTCCCAGGTCAGATCTCACAGATACAGGATGAGGAACCCAGGTCAGATCTCACAGATACAGGATGAGGGACCCAGGTCAGATCTCACAGACACAGGATGAGGAACCCAGGTCAGATGTCACAGATACAGGATGACGGACCCAGATCTCACAGATACAGGATGAGGAAACCAGATGAGATCTCACAGATACAGGATGAGGAACCCAAGTCAGATCTCACCACGATACAGGATGTGGAACCCAAGTCAGATCCTCACAGATATTGAGATGAGGAACCCAGATCAGATCTCACAGATACAGGATGAGGAACCGAGGTCAGATCTCACAGATATGAGATGAGGGACCCAAGTCAGATCTCACAGATACAGGATAAGGAACACAGGTCAGATCTCACAAATACAGGATGAGGAACCCAGAACAGATCTCACAGATACAGGAGGAGGATCCCAGGTCAGATCTCAACAGATAACAGGACATGATGGGGACCCGGTCAATTCTACACATACAGGATGAGGGACCCAGATCAGATCTCACAGATACAGGATGAGAAATCAAGGTCAGATCTCCCAGATACAGGATGAGGAACCCAGGACATGTCTCCCAGATACAGGATGTGGAACCGAGGTCATATCTCACAGATACAGGATGAGGAACCCAGGTCAGATCTAACAGATACAGGATGGGGGACCCAGGTCAGATCTCACAAGTACAGGATGAGGGCCCCAGGTCATATCTCACAGACACAGGATGAGGAACCCACGTCAGATCTCACAGATACAGGATGACGGACCCAGACCTCACAGATACAGGATGAGGAAACCAGATGAGATCTCACAGATACAGGATGAGGGACTCAGATCTCACAGATACAGGATGAGGAACCCAAGTCAGATCTCATAGATACAGGATGAGGAACCCAGTTCAGATCTCACAGATACAGGATGAGGAACCGAGGTCAGATCTCACAGATACGAGATGAGGGACCCGTCAGATCTCACAGATACAGGATGAGGAACACAGGTCAGATCTCACAGATACAGGATGAGGAACCCAGAACAGATCTCACAGATACAGGAGGAGGAACCCAGGTCAGATCTCACAGATACAGGATGAGGGACCCATGTCAGATCTCACAGATACAGGATGAGGAACCCAGATCAGATCTCACAGATACAGGATGAGAAACGAAGGTCAGATCTCCCAGATACAGGATGAGGAAACCCAGGGAAGATCCTCCCAGATACAGGATGTGGAACCGAGGTCATATCTCACAGATACAGGATGAGTAACCCAGTTCAGATCTAACAGATACAAGATGGGGGACCCCAGTCAGATCTCACAGATATAGGATGGGGGACCCAGGTCAGATCTCACAGATACAGGTGGAGGGACCCAAGTCAGATCTCAAAGATACAGGATAGGGGCCCCATGTCAGATCTCACAGATGCAGGCATGAGGAACCAGGTCCAGATCTCACAGATACTGGTGAGGGGAACCCAGATCACATCTCACAGATACAGGATGGGGGACACATGTCTGATTTCACAGATACAGGGTGGGGGACCCCAGATATCACAGGATACAGGATGGTGGACCCAGGTCAGATCACAAAGATAATGGATGGGGGGGACCAGGTCGATCTCACAGATACAGGATGAGGGACACAGGTTTATAGTTCTCACAGATACAGCATTGAGGAACCCAGTCAGTTCTACGAATACTCAGGATGAGAAACAAGGTCAGATCTCACAGATACAGGATGGAAGACCAAGGTCAGATCTCCCAGATACAGGATGAGGAACCAGAACAGATCTCACAGGATATCAGGATGTGGGAACCAGGTCATTTCTAACAGATAAAGGATGAGGGACCCAGGTCAGATCTCACAGAACAGGATGAAGGACCCAGGTCAGATCTCACAGATACAGGATGAAGGGAACCCAGGTCAGATCTAACTGATACAGGTATGAGGACCCAGGTCAGATCTAACAGATACAGGATGAGGGACCCAGTCAGATTCACAGTTAAAGGTTGGGGAACCAGGTCAGATCTCACAGATAACAGGATGAGGAACCCAAACTATATCTATGAGATACAGGATGAGGAACCCAGGTCAGATCTCACAGATGCATGAGGAACACAGGTCAGATCTCACAGACACAGGATGGGAACCAGGTCAGGATCTACAGACCAGGATGAAGAACCCAGGTAGATCCTCACAAGATACAGGATGATGACCCAGGTCAGATCTCACAGATAACAGGATGAGGGACCCAGGTTCAGATCTCACAAGATTACGGATGACGGACCCAGATCTCACAGACACAGGATGAGGAACCCACTGTCCAGATCTCACAGATACAGGAAATGACCGGACCCAGATCTCACAGATAAGAATGAGGAAACCAGATGAGATCTCCAGATACAGGATGAGGGACACAGATCTCAAGATACACGAATGAGGAACCCAAGTCAGACTCACAGATACAGAATGAGGAACCCAGATCAGATCTGACAGATACAGGATGAGGAACCGAGGTCAGATCTCACAGATACAGGATGAGGAACCCAGGTCTGATCTCAGAGATACAGAATGAGGGACCCAAGTCAGATCTCACTGATTTTTAAAAAAAAGCCCCCCCCAAGGGGGGGGATGGGGGGACACAGATCCACAGGACTACAAGGATGGGGGGAACCACGGTCAGATTCACAGGGATACAGATGGGGACCAAGATTCTCACAGATATACAGGTTGAGGGACACAGGTTATATCTCACGATACAGCATGAGGAAACCAGGTTAAGATCTCATAGATATAGTGTTGAAGCGATTGCAGTTGGTATCGAGATTCGATCGATAGTCGATAGTCGGCGCTATCGATAAGTTTTTTCGATAGTGACACGAATATGCGCGAATGACCAATTAAAGTCTATATGGGGGGAGAGCAACAACACTTCATTATTACATCCAAAGGCTGGAGAAGTGGAAATATTAACTTCCACAACAGTAACTGGATACGTGCTTCTATTTAGGAAACAACACTTAGGTTATAACACATCACAGTAATAAAGTCACAGACCATTTACTTATCACCTTGTCTTCGTACCAACAAGGCCTGACCCTTAAACCTGTTCACCCACAAATTATAAGTGCCAGAAGGCAGTATGATTTGATCCTTATGTTACTTGAACTGGACATTGAATTTCCCTTCCTGAGAACGCAGCACAAAGCATGAGCCCAACCTGCTTGGACCCCCACATAATAAAGTGCCGCAAAAAAGGAGTCTTTCAACCACATTTAGTTTCACAGGTCATTGACTATACCAGTCCTAGGCCACAGCATGAGCCCCAAAACTGCATGACCCCCACATTTAAAAAGTGCCGGAAAAAGGAGTCTTTCATACAAACATTTAGTTTATGGGACATTGAACATATACCTGTCTGGGCCACAGCAGTGCCCCAAACTGCATGCCCCACCATTTAAAATGTGCCGGAAAAGGAGTCTTTCAAACACCATTTTAGTTTCAATGGACATTGACTATAACTGTCCTGGGCAAGAGCTTGACCGAGGGCCGGAGTTAGAGTGGGTGCGGTGAGAGCCCAGGCTGGCAGTCACGTCCATCTCTTAAACAGAAGGTTAAAATGCCCTGATGAAGCAGCAACGAAAACGTCGTGCTGAAGCAGAGTGCTGAAGCGGAGTAGTGTGAGAAAACTCCAGCCTTCATCAGTACACAGTCAATACCTGGGTAGAGCTTGCCCCTCCGTTTGAGTGTGGACAATTGAGCTTCACTTGGAAAATAATGGTGGTTATCGCTCCTGTTACACCAGGTGCCCTTTATCTTGGCACAATTCTTTTTCTCATTTTCACTCAAACGTGCTGGGGAAATGGTCTCTGTACTTTGTTTCTGTCTGGGCTCCATACTCCATGTCCTCTGAATTAACCTACATCTGGCAAGTTTTTCCTGTACCTCCTTGTACAATTCGAAGGAATTTTTTAATCAGCTATTTTTGTACAATGCAAGTTTGTTAGTACTTTATTCTTGAAAAACACTATTTTTTAAAATAGGATGGAATTCTCAACCATGTCTTTCGTTTCTCTTTTTTTTCATTGTAATTAAATGGGTTGTATCTATACAGGGTTTGATAGCTATGTCTAAGATCTTGCAAAACAGTTTCATTTTGCCAATATGTGTCATTAACAGTGTCCACCTATTCCTGTTTCTGACAGCACATCACCCTTGAGCCAACTTCTTGACATTGTGAAGAAACAAATGTCGTTCGGTTAGAAACAAATTTTTTAGAAATAGGGACCTGTAGTATAGCTGCCATGTCACAAGCAAAATGCCCCCAAAAATTCAAAGCATGACCACTTGAGCCACTTTGGTCAATTGTGAAGAACAAATGTCTGTTAGAACAAAATTTTTTAGAATAGGACCTGTCTAGTATAGCTGCTTGTACAGCAAAATGCCCCAAAAATTCAAAGCATGACCCTTGAGCCACTTTGGTCCAATTGTGAAGAAACAAATGTACATGTTAGAAACAACATTTTTTTTTATGAATATGACCTGTAGTATAGCTGCATTTCAAAGCCAGCATGACCAAAAAATTATAAAAATACTTCTCAGCCAACTAGTTAAATTGTGAGGAGAAATGCCACTTAAGAAAAGCCACATTTTCTGTTACAAAGGCCATGTTATTGCTGTTCTCACAGCAAACACTGACCCCAAAAAATTATATATATGACTTCTTCAGCCACTATTAAAAATTGTGAGGGAGAAATGCCACTTAGAAGCCACATTTCTGTTCCAAAGGACCATGATTATTGCTGTATCTCAACAGCAACATGACTCAAAACCATTGACAATGAGGAAATACTTCATTAAGATAAGTGAAGTAAATGGAATACGGTGTGTTGTCATGTAACCTTGCTGTCTTTTTACAGTCTCCTCACAGCTCAAAACCAAGCAAAATGAAACTGTTGGGTAAAGAGAGATAAAAATTGCAGTAAGGAAATGATCATTTTTTAAAAATAGTTTTCAACGAGGACCATTCTGTTTTGAAGAGGAATGTGAGTTAGATGGCAACTAATCGGTGACCTCCGGCAATTGGGGCCACAACATCTTCAGAGATCTCATGCCTGATTCATCTTGATGAAAGTCAAACGATCCACATTTATCTGTGGAAGCCGGATGTGCGTTTGTCTGTATGATCCTCAGCTGTGCTGAAGGTCGCTCAGGTATGACGCTGGCTGGGGGGGGGGTGGGGCGGGGGGTGGTTTTTGGGCAGGGACTCAACACCTCTTAGCGTGACGAGCCTGCTCGGGCCATTCGTCCCATTTTGGATACCCAGATGTCTATTGGGTCCGGAACACATGACAAAAACATCGGTGTTGAGACGCAGATAGTCGTGCAACATGAATCTTAAGTGCTGATCTCATGCTGTGTTGTATGTGTGCCTGCATTGCTTATGCGTTGGGTGAGGTGGTGTTAAATAAAGATTGCCAAGAGGTCACACATTAGGCTTTCTGCCCCACCTTGCCTGCTGCAGCCGCTACGGCCTACTTGGCCACTCTATGCTATCACGTCGCTGATTGTTGTTCAACCGTGACATTTGGGGAACGTGAAGCAGACACAACAGATGTCTCCAGTTGACAATCAGCAAGGTCTCATTTCCTGCATTTTACTCTGCTATTTGGGTGGGTGGAGGCATGTGCTGTATTTTTGTTTGTGTAGCCGGAGGATCAGGAGGGAGGCCACCCAGTAACTGTTGTTCATTTTGAGCGGCCTTTATGCGTGGATCAAGTTGGAGGAAATGGAGCATCCAAAGCACTCATGTGAGAGTTGGAGCCTTGATTTCCCAAGGCCTCTGGGTTCGTGGGGCGACTGCAAACTGATCTTCCTCTCTTCCGTCTTACTCGCCTCACCTCATTCGGCCAACCTTCTTTCCAAGGCAGGGACGTCGGTAATAATCGGTTGTCATAGGAATAACTCCTCCTTATTCCTCCTCCGCTGCCTCCGCACAAGCTTAACCACAGCCCTAAACTGGCCTGGAGATGATGCAACCTGAGAGCTGATGCGCCACCCTTGCACTAGCTCTGGACCCCGAACCACTGCTAATGAAGACCGATGAAATTGTGATGAAACTGTAGGGCCTTGTGATTTTGACGGAGGAAAGGCTCCGTGTCCGCATCTGTGTCCGTCTCCTCCTACGTCGGTGGCGGGACTGTTTATTCAGAGTCGTCCAACGATGTTCCAGAAACTAAAATTCACCACAATGCTTCATGTGACAAGGGCATTGTACGCACTGACCATTTTGGTGGCTTCTTCAAAAACTGGAAAGGATGGTGCAGAGTCTTTCACTGCCCTCCACTATCGGTGGTTCAACACCCGAGGTCCGTACCGCTGCTTGTCAGAGCATGTGTCACTTCGTACTGCCGTTAATGGCATTGCGCTGCTGCCACAATCGCTGGAGCATGTGGTGGGTGGAATTCCAGCGTGTTGCCACGGTCAACAAATGAGGAGGTTGTCGTGGAGGCCGAGCTGACGCTGCCAACGCAGCCCAGGCCGGGATGAAGCAGGGGTGGCGAACGGCGGGAGGGAAGTGCGACTCAGACCTCGAGACTTCTTCAGAGGCAAGTCCGGTCCCGGGTAGCTCTTTAGAAATTTCTGGGCGACAAGGTTCATGACATGTGCCAGGCAAGGGATGTGCTCAGCTAACGATCTTAAAGGGCGGCCAGCAGATTTCGGCGTTATCGCACAACCACCTGCCTGGCAAGCTCGGTCTCGTTAGCTCTAGAGCCGTGCCACAGCTCCTGACCTGTGTGTGGCGGTTCTCCAAAGGCAGATTAATTGAACAACGGTCCTGGTGTCTCTGGGCACTGTGACACCAGAGTACCTTGGGGGAATGAGCCTGCACTCCATCCTGCGGTTTTGAGAGCGGTGCGCGAGCCTGAGGAGCCAACGTCACCCCCAGAAGGGGACATCCACAGCTCACCCTGTGAGCTGTCACAGAGATATAGCGGCCTTGCCGTTGCTTTTAGTCCATGTGTCGGTGGTTTCAGATGGACTTTTCGGACACAGATGCAGACAAACGAGCTTGAAATTTTAGATGGAACAGTGGGCTGGCCAGGGCAGGGACGGCTTTTCTGGCAAAGAAATGCCTGTCGGCATTGGTAATTGGGGGCAAGCGAGGTCATGACGTGGCGGAACCATCTGTGTCCATCTGACGGAAAAAGGCAACATTTCCCAAGGCAAAAGCTGGCAAGCCTGACATTCAGGCTTTTGGCTTTGGGGATGGTTTGGAGTTAAAGTGTTTCTTCTGCTCCCAAACCGGGAAGACAAGAAGGCTGGCTGCTAGACTGGCCCGCTTACGGCGTGCAGGTTCGTTCGAAACTGAGCTGAAGGAGAAGGGGTAGGATGGGTCTCTGGTGGTGCTGGTGGTACTCGGGCGACGGTTGGAGGCTGAAGCCGGAGGCTGATCCCTGATCATGACTCTGACGACGACTATGGGCAGCTGAGGAACGCTTGGTAGGTGGCGGAGGAGGCGGAGACAGAGGGGGGTGTGACAGTGGTTGGAGGCCCGGCGTCGGTTTCTGGCCTTTTTTTGGCCAAGTGTTCCCTCCATTTCAACTATGCATTCGCTGCATGTGACTAGACTTGTTGGTGGTGAGGTAAACCACTTAGGTTCTTGCCTTCTTATTTGCGTTTACGGCCAAAGGCGGCATATGACATCGATGGGTGAATCAGAGGCTTGCTCAAAGAAGGCCCAGGCTTGAGAGGGTCTTGACCTTTTTGACGGCGGTAAGCGAGGAGCGGGTTTGCGCTGAACCCGTTGGATGGCGGATTCATATCAGCGGACTTCTGCGACAGCCCCTTCTCCCTTTTTGTGGCGGGACCCATATTGACACATAACCCATCGTCTTCCTCCTGTCACGGTGAAAGCGCTGCTCGCAGCAAATCTGCGGAAAAAAGACCAGGATGATCCCGCAATTGTGTCATAATCATCATCATCAACCAGGTGAGACTTGGTCGGTCCATGACTTTCTGGCATCCAGAAAGAAGATGCGGGCTACAAGCAAGGGGCACTGCAAGGCGTTGCCGACCGCCCGGGATTTTTGCCGATTGACCGGCTTCCTTCACCTTCCTCTGATGGCAATCAGTAAATGGGCGTCACTCAGAGCAGAGAAAATCTATCCTTTTTGTCCTCTTGATCTTTTAACATGCCTGTCTGACACCAACACCGCATTTTGTCATATTCAAAACAGGTCTTCAGAAAAATGGATTATCCACAGTGGTGGTTCACGAGTTGACATTTGCTGCTTCATGTTGGCAGATGCTGATGATGCTGATGACGACATTTTGTGGCCGGTGACTACAGAGGGACGAGTGAGGTAAGATGCTAGATGCCAGGTTGCATTAACCACTGAAGGACAGATTGGCGACGATGTTGCGTTACTTAGATTCACAGGGCACTGACCCCAGCGATGACAGGCCTGACGGTCTGCAACTGACGATCCGCTGGCATTGCGTGTTGTCGGCCAGACTGGAAGGAGCACCTTCTCTCGTACCTCTCTACCTCCATGTGCTACCCCCCTCTTGTGCTCGCTTCACCACCTGTATTTCGCTCCATGTTCAGACAAAATATAAAAAATTTGAGAAGTTTTGAATTTGTTTTGGGAAAGTCTCTTATTAAAAAGTCGGCTAAAATTATAGCTATTCTCAATTACCTCTAATCAAAACAATTGATGGATTCAAATTTAAATGCAAGTTGTCTATCATCAAATCTGGACTGGGCAAAAGTGCAAAAAAACGTTATCTGTTATGTTTTGGTATAATTAAACAGTATTTTTTGCACATTTCAATTCACCTGTGGTGAATATAGAATTGCTGTTTTAAGATTTACTGTAGATGCTGCGTCATGAACAGTGGCTCGGTGCGCCAAAAGTAAAAAAAAAACGTAAACTGTTTTGTTTTGATGTTTAATAAACGGTATTTTTTGCACTTTCAATTATCTTGTGGTGAATATAGAATTGCTGTTTTAAGATTTACGTAGATGCTGCGTCAATGACAGTGCCTGGGTGCGCAAAAGTCAAAAAAACACGTAACTGTTATGTTTTGATATATTAAACGGTATTTTTGCACCTTTCAATTTCACTGTGGTGAAATATTGGATTGCTGTTTTAAGATTTACGTAGATGCTGCGTCAATGAACAGTACTGAGTGCGCAAAAGTCAATAACTCGTAAAACTGTTATGTTTTGATATAAATAAACTGTATTTTTTGCACCTTTCAATTCACCTGGGTGAATATAAAAATTGTGTTTTAAATTTACGTAGATGTGGTAATAAACAGTGTGGGTGCGCAAAAGTCAAAAAAACAGAAACTTGTGTTTTCTTAGTCCCGGGTTTTTTTGGAAAAAAAAAACCTGGGCTGACTACAGATTGCTGGATTGTAATTTAACTGAAAGGTGGATGTATAACAGTCAAGGTGTAATGGGAAAAAATTGAAATGAACCCCTATCTGAAAGTTACTGATAAAATGGGTTTTGCAGCTAACAAAGGACTGCGTTACTAGAAATGTGTGTATCTTTTTAAAAGTTAGGTGCCAATTCCAGGAAATTTTTCAATAGCAAAGGTTTAATAAAGATATTCCACTACAATGTCTACACTAAGTCTTGGTGAACTTTACCCAGTGTTCTTTATAGTTTAGGCTTGTCTGTGTTCCCGGGGGGGCCCCCCCCCCCGTCCCTCGCCGTAAAATTTTGCAGCGGTAAATGTGCTTTAATTTTAGCAAACTCATAAAATCTTCAAATCTCTAATTTAACTAAATTGGAAGGTCAAGCTAATAGTTTCTCTGTGCGAATTGCAAATTTCGCTGGCTTTTTGGCCACGGGCAGGGCGCGGGGCCTATCCCTATGAGACGTGAGGGACATGAGGCTGAAACGGAAACGCTGTTTTGTAAAGGGGGTATGTGTTTTTCAGCCATGCAAAATTCACTCCCGTCATGAGTCGCACACACATCTCACCCTGCTCTATTCTGTAATAATTTGCTGGCCCCCAAAATTTTCAGGAGCCCCAAAAAAAGGGCGATTTAAAGATGATGCACAGTTTTTAAACCTTTTTCGCATGATCTGGAAATTTCGATACCATAAAAAAACCTTTCATTTCAACTTTTTCGATAAAAAAACGTCAACACACTCATAGATTCGGATGGAAACCAAGGTCAGATCTCCCCGATACAGGAGAGAAACCCAAAGGGCGACTCCCCCATACAGGATGGGAAACCCGGTCATATCTCACAGATAAGGTGAGGGAACAGGTCAGATCTCACAGATAAAGGATGAAGGACCCAGGTCAGATCTCAAGATCAGGATGGGGAAACCCCGGTCAGATCTCACGTAAGGTGAGGAACCCAAACAAGTCTAACAGTTCAGGATGAGGGACCCCGGTCAGATCTCACAGATACAAGATAAGGAACCCAGGTCAGTCTCCTTTTCATGGGAACACAGGTCGATCTCACAGAACAGGATGAGGAACCCGGTCGATCTCAAAGTCGGTGAAAAACCCCGGTAGATCTCACAGATACAGGTTTGGGGGCCCAGGTCAGTTTTACGAACAGGTGAGGAACCCCCGTCAGATCCACGATACGGAGATGGGCCCCAGATTCACAGTACAGGGATGGGAAAAACCGATGAGTCTCACAGATAAGGATGAGGGACCCAGATCCCAGTACAGAATGAGGAAAACCCCAAACAGATTACCCGATCAGAATGAGGAACCCAGATCAGATCTCACAGATACGGATGAGGAACCCAGGTCAGATTCACAGATCAGGGTAGGAACACAGGTCAGTTTTTACAGTACGAGTGAGGGACCCAAGTCGATTCACAGATACAGGATGAGGAACACGTCAGATCTACAGTACGGATGAG
>JAODAL010052172.1:0-26163 GCA_025379985.1 Phyllomedusa bahiana
GGAAAAGCTAATCTTAATCTGCATAGAAAGACAAGGTCTTCAAAAATAACAGAACAGATAATAAATGGGAGATCTTTAAGAACATATTAAGCGTCCACTGTGAAAGGTACATACCTTATGGAAAAAAAAAAATATTAGAAACAGAAAAAAAAAAAATACCAAAAAGAAAGTGTTTCAGCTACTTAAATAGGAAGGCAGTGAAGAAGCACTAAAAAGTTACAAGGGAAAAAATAAAATATGTAAACAAAATGATAAAGACAGCAAAGCTGGAGACAGAAAGGCAGATGGGCCAACAAGAGCGAAACTAACCCCAAAATATGTTTAACTATGTAAATAGTAAAAAGATTAAAAATGTTGTCCCTTTGAAAAATAGGGATTAGGAGAAAGCAAATCTATAAAACAATTTTATTTCGCCGCATTTACTGAGGAAAATTACCTTCTTGTTGAGGTAACATCCACCTTAAATGTTTCTTGTCTAAGCCAGGAAGAAGTGCAACTTAGCCTTAAGAAGACTAAGATAGACAAATCACCAGGTCCTGATAGCATACATCCCCTTGTTGTAAGGGAATTAAGTAATATGATAGACAGACCCCTATTCTTAATATTTATGGATGGTATAATAATGAGTATGTCCCAAAGGATTGGCGCACAGCAAATGTGGTACCAATATTCAAAAAGGGGTCAAAAAGTGATCCTGGAAACTATAGGCCGATAAGTTTAACTTCTGTTGCAGGTAAGGCTTGGCTCACATCTGCTTTGGAGGTTCAGTTCAGAACACAACAGCAGAAACCAGACGGACCCATTGTAATTGTTGTATGACGACAACAAGATACAGGTGGGATACTGTAATTGTAATTATAATTTTTAAAATAATTAATAAAGAATTGTTTATTTAATTAGTGCTATCTAGTCCTCTATGTTTTCTGTTTTTGGTTCCACAAAAAAGATATTGTAGAGCTTGAACAGGTTCAAAGGCAAGCGATGACAATAATGGGTGGACTGCAAAACACAGAAAGATTAGCAAAATTAGGGTTATTTAGAGAAAAGATGATTTTTGGTTAGGGAGGTCCTTAGCATAAGGTGAAAATGGAAGTGGTTAATTAAATATCAAACCCCCTGAAGTTGTTCCACTTATGAAGAGAAGAATTTGGGCAAATTGTTTTTGCATTTACAAATGGCCCTTAGTTTAATTAGTGGAAATAATTTGGAATTTTTGAAAATGCAATGGCCACCTGTAAATGCTGTCCAAATGCAAAAACAATTTACACTAATTCTCCTCTTCATAAGGGGAACAAACTTTAGGGGATGAGACATTTGCATTAACCACTGTACCAATTTTTTTTCTCATCAGGTGGAACAGCTTGAAGGAATGAGAACTGGAAATGTTAAACTTTAATTTTTAAGAGTGATATAAAAATATGGGTGATATAAAAATTTTGCATTTTATTTATATATATTTTTATATAATATTATATATATATTATAATATATATATATATATTATATATATATATATATAAAAGTTCAATATAGAGATCTCTCACACGATGTATCAACAGGACTGTATCCAGAACAAGAGGGCATCCTCTACTTCCAGAGGAAAGAAGGTTTCTACATAGACATAGAAAGGGATTCTTTACTGTAAGAGCAGTGAGACTGTGGAACTCTTTGCTAGAGAAACTTGTCATGGTGAACTCACCAACAGAGTTCAAAAAGTGTCTGGATGTATTTAATAATATAGCAAGTTATAGAGACTGGTTTGGGGGGGGTCTTTTGTCCAGGTTTTATTCTGATTGCCAGATTGGAATCGGGAAGGGAAATTTTTTTCCCTAAAATAGGAAAATTGGTTTTCTATTCATGGGGTTTTCCCTTTCCTTTTAATAAAAAATTTTAGCCAATAGCCGAACGGGATAGCCTGTCTTTTTTCACTTTTAAGTAGTAACTATCAAACCAAAGGCTCATTTTTTGATTAGTCCCTTTAATTTGCTTTTCCTTGCACTCCACGTTTTAAAAATTCTCGTAAAGTTCCTACTATTTTTATTATTATTATTATTATTTTTATTATTATTTATTTTAAAGCGCCATTGATTCCGGGCGTGTACATTCGGGGGGGTTAATACATTACATAAGTAAAAGGAAAAGTGTAGGGATAATGAAAATTTGGGACGACAAGGAGAAGGTCCCTCCCCGCGGGCTTAAAATCTACAAGGGGGGGAAAGGGAAAAGGAGGGGGGGGAGACATGTCTGGGAGGAAGTAGTGAAAGTTTAGTAAAGGTTTAGGAAAGCCTGAAGAAAGGGGTTTTTCAGGTTACTTTTGAATTTGGGAGAGGGGGGGGAGGTTTTGATGTGTTGGGGGGTGAGTTCCAGGTTGGGTGAAGCAGGGGGAAAAGTTTTGGAGACGGTTGTGTGAGGAGCTGATAAGGGGGGAGCAGAGGAAAAGGTCCTGTGGGGCGGAGAGTGCGTGGGGGAGATATTTGGAAATTGGGGCGGAGTAGGGAGGGGAGAGGTCATGGAGAGCCTTGTAGGTCATGGTTAGTGCTTGAAATGTTTCCCCTGGGCAAGGGGGAACCAGTGAAGGGATTGGCAGAGGGGAGAGGCAGAGGAGTAGGGGAGAGAGGGGGATAAGAACGGCAGCAGAGTTAAGGAGGATTGGGGGGACGAGGGGCTAGCGGGGGAGGCCCTGAAAAATTTTGCAGTATCTAGGGGGAGTGACGGGGGCATGGACCAGCATTTTTGTAGTGTCATACCCGAGAACGAGCGGTTTGCGAGATGTTTTTCGTGGGGGCCCCGGCGGCAGAGGTAGGGTTTTGGTGTGTGGTTTGAAAGATAAAGCAGAGTCTAGGATTCCCCAAGACACGGATTTTGGGGGGACGGTGAAAGTGTGGCCTTGACTGTAATAAGAGTCAGGGGAGGGGTAGATTTTGGAGGGTGTAAAGTGATGATTCTGTTTTCTTACATTTAGTTTTAGGAACGTGATGAGAAAAAGGGGGAAATGGAGGACAGACAGTCAGGGATCCGGGAGGTAGAGATGAATCTGGGCGGAGATTTTAGATTTTTGGGTAAAATAGCTATAGGTGGAAATGAAAAGCCCGTGATGCTTGAGCTGACCCAGGCCCAAAGGGGGTGATAGAGAGAGTATGGACCCCGGGGTGACCCTTGGGGGACACCGAAGGAGAGGGCCGGGGGGGGGTGGAGCAAGAAGGAGACGCTGAAAGTGATCAGTGAGTAGAGGAGATCCAGGAAAGGGCCAAGCTGTGATGGAGGGAGGGGAGGATTTGTGCAGGAGGGGAAAGGTCGACAGTGTCAAAGGCAGAGGACAGGGCTAGGGGGAGGGCACAGGAGTGGCATGAGGGGTTTAGCAGTTACAGGGGCATTATGATTTGGTTTTGGGCGGTTTTTGGTGGTGGGGGGTGAAAAACCCGTTTTAGTGGGGCAAAAAGGGGGTTGGAGGGGAGGTGGGGGACAGTTGAAGGTAACGTGGTGAGGATTTAGAAGCAAAAGGGAGCAGTGGATGGGGCGATAGTTGGACAGAGAAGAGGGGGCAAGATTGTTTTTTTTTGGTTGGAGTGATAGACATTTAAAGGCGAAGGGAAGAGCCAGAGGTTATGTAGGTTTTAAGAGATGGGTGAGTGCTGGGATGTTAAACACTGAGGGCTGGGATGAGGGGGGATGGCAGTGGGTCAAGATAAGGGAGTGAGGTTGGGTTTGGACAATAAGGAGGAGAGCTTGTCATGAGTGAACCATGGTGAAGAAGTTAAGGGGGGAAGAGCGTTTGCAAAGTAAGGGGGGTTTGGTTTGGGGGCTGCGGGGTGAAGTTTTCTGTTGAGTTTGATCTTTTGGAGGAAGTGAAAGGCAAAGTCATCGCTAAAGGAGGGAAGGGGGAGGGGGTTTGGGGGGACGGAAAGAGATTGAAGCTACTATAGTCTTTATTTATTTTTGCCTCAAAACAGTACAAAAAATGAGGTGCACTATATACAGACCTCTCCTACTCCATCCACTGTTTGTCCCGCCACAATTATACAATACTGTGATGTTCTCTAGTATGTTAGACAGAGCCTCCAGGCTAAGTCTTGAATTTGGTGCCTGGCCCCACCAGTGGACTTGATTTCAAAGTCCACAAGTAAAGTTGATTCTTAGGGACCAGCACTAGAGTTGATAAATGGGGCTTATCCTACAGCTACTGTACCTGACTGCTACACATACTGCACCTGCACTCTGTTTTTTGGCTGTCTCTCTCTGCCTTACTCTTTGAAAAGCAGTTCCAAGCCTGTCATGCCTAGAGATCCTATTTGGGCCAGTCCAATCCAGCTCCACCTAAGAAAAAGGTACCTAATTATAATGGTCAACAGGAATTATGCTCCCATTGTCACTGCAAAGCAGTAAAACGCATTTTGGGTCTTTGCCCTGAGGCACAGCTTCTTAGCCCAAAAAGGCCCCCTCATCTAACAACAAAAAAACAAATTTGAAAAATCAAAACTTTAAAAACTTCAAATGTTGAAGAATTTTTCCTCTTACAAGACAAACTTCAGAAGTTTAAAGATATGAATGGGAATGTAATTTTAACTCCACAAAAAGCTGTGGTTACTTCTACTATAATAATCCTTTTGGGGAAAAAAATTTTTAAAATATATGGGAATAAGAAATTTGATTCCAAAAAAGGAGTTTTTGTCCGGGGGGGCCTGCGACCCCCTGTCCCGGGTCGCGGCACACCCTGGCCCCCCGGGGGCCAGCTCCCGCATGTCCGCGGGCTCGTCACTCTCCCGGGGGGTCCCGCATTTACCCGGCGCGTCCTGCTGCAGCTCCAGTCTCCCAGCGCACTCCCCGTCCCGGGGCCCCGCGACCCGGGCTCGGAAATTTAAAGGGCCGCCACCGGAAATTTGGGAAATTGGGTGTTGCCCTTTTTTAGCCCCCCCTTCCGGGAGTCTTTTTTCGGATCTTTTTTTACCAATTTGCCTATTGAGAAAAGCGCCCTGGTCTTTCTGATTACCGGTACCAACCTTTTGCCTCCGTTCCTCGCCCAGAATCTTCCCGCCCTGCCCTGCCCTTTCCCTTGCCCCCCCACGAACCATTCCCGCCGCCCTGACCTTCTCCCTCCCCCGATAGAGCCTCCCTTTACGATTTTGTACCAGTAACCTCCTGCCCCCCAAAACAATCCGGGGGGTTAGCGATCTGGTAGACTTCCCCCGCAGCAAGCCGTCCACTTTGCGGGGGGCCCTCTGGTGAAAAAAAAGATTTCGCTCCCTGGCGTGGTTACGCATCGCTTGCAGTGGTCAGGGATCCATTTTTCTATAACCGTGACGAAAAGATCCGGCCATGTTTCCCCCCAAGTCCCTTTTGCGCCCGACGCCCCTCCCACCATGTGGCTAAAAGGTTGCAACAGATTGTCACAAGCCCAAAATCAGTCACTTCCGTCTGATGCACAGTTCCGGCCCGTCAGCGAAGCAACCGCCCTGTGGCTCCCCACTGCCCCTTCGGCCCCTCCCGACCGTGGCCAAGGCTGTCTGTTATCCCATCCAAGTTTCGTGGGGACTCCAAGGCTTGAGGGGTTTTATCCCCCAAATGCCCCTGCTTTTCAATTAAGGGGCAACCAATTCCCTACCAAAAGGGTCAAAGGTGGCTTTCGTGCTCGCCTTCTTTCCGGGAAAGCCGGCCTGGGAAATCCCTCTGGGACAGGGACGACCCGTGGGGAACCTTGCTACTTTCCTACCGAGTTCAGGAGTTTTTTAAGAACCTCCCGGGGTTTTCTGCCGAACCGCCTTGCTAAACCTGCTAAAGGGGGATCTCTGTAGGCATTATGCTTACGTTTCTGCACTTTGGCTTTAAATTTCGGGAATGAAGAGGATTGCTGCCCCCCTTCAAGAAGGGCCTCTCCAACCGCATAAGGTCCCTGTCCCCCGGGCCCCTTCCCATCTTCCGGGTTTTGCCCTTATTCCCTGGCCACTGGGTTTGACCCCTTTTTCGGAATGCCAGGAAGGCCCCCGGAAAGAATGAAAAGCGGACCCGTTGTGTCCTTGTCGGGCTCCGTTTCCAAAAGGCTCCCCACAGTGCCGAGGGGGCCCATGGAAGGGGATAGAGCCCACCGTCTGCATCGGGGAACCCAAAGGGGTGAGGAGCCCTTTGTCTTTATGTGGCAGTTAGCCCATTTACACAGACCCTCCCCCGCGTCCTCATGCCGGGGGAAAGGGCGCCCTAGGGTACGTGAGGGCGCCCCTGGGTGAGAGCAAGGCCTCCCCATCTGCCCTGCCCCGTGATCGTGGGAAATGGGCAGGTTCCCAGTTTTCCTTGCTGCTTTCCTGGACCGGGGTCAGCTGAAATTTCTTGGTCTGCCCGGGTGTTTCCCAGCAAAATCTCCCCGTGATCCCCTGGAGAAGCCTCTATCTCTCCTCTGTCGTGGAGAGTTTTCTCGGGATCCAATTCGGCCCACACCTGTGCCTCTGGTCTTACAAGGGGGGCCCGACAAAAGAGATTGGCGGTTTTACTTGCTACCGTTTTCTTCGTCCATTTCTTGGGTCTCCCATGGCTGCGGCCATCCCCCCTGCAAAAAGGCCCGGGGTAAAGTTTTGGGTTTGGGGCCCGGAGTGTCATCTCTCTGTTTGGGTGGCCCTCCCCCGGGTGCTTACCGCTTCTCATATGTTAACCCCTTGGCGGGCCTTCCCGCTCCGTAAAAGCTTTTGAGAGTTTCTCCGAAAAGAAAGCTGAGACTTGCCCCCCCCATCCCCTATGATTCTATTGATCTTCTCCCTTGGGAAAATCTCCCCCCTGGGGCGGGTTTCCCTCTGTCGGTACCTGGACCTTGGCTATTTTTCCTATATCAAGGAGAATCTCCAAAGAAAGGGTTATACGCAAGTCCTTCCTCTCCAGCGGGGGCCCGGGTTTTTTTTTCCCCGTGGCTAAGAAGGATGGTACCCTAGCCTTGCATAGACTATCGGGGGCTCAACAAGATCACGGTAAAAACCGCTATCCCTGCCCCTGATCACGAAGTTTTTTGAGGGGTGCGATTTTAAAGATATTTACTAAATTGATCTGCGAGGGGCTTATAACCTCATACGGATACGAGAGGTTGATAAATGGAAGACTCCCTTAACCCCCCCCCCGGGGGCCTTCGAGTCCCTGGTATGCCCTTTGGATCCGCAATGCCCAGTGTCTTCCAAGAATTTGTCAATGACTTTTTCCGGCCCTCCTGTACACGTCGTGGTCGTCTCCCGGGGATGATATTCTGGTGTTCTCCCCCGCCCTTTGAGTCCCATCAAGTTCATGACGAAATTTCCTCAGACTTTTAAAAGGGCCAACCGCCACTTCCCAAAAGCTCGGGAAGTGCGTTCCATCAGCAAGTCTACCATTCCTCGGCCAAAATTTCGGACAGTGGTTGCAGAGGGCCCCTGCTAAGTTGTTGCCGTCCTAAAAGTGGCCAATCTGTGGGTTCCGAGCCTACAGAGATTCCTGGGTTTCGCCAACAAATTTCAGGAAAAATTATACCCCATTTCCTCGCGGGATCCCCCATGTGGCAAACCAAGAAAAACGCCAATCCCAAAAATTGGCCACCTGCGGCAGGGAAACCTTCACCAATTAAAGTCTGCCTTCGCTCTGCCCTGTGCTTCCCGGACAGCCCGATAAAAACCCTTTTTTCCCCGAGGTCGATGCCCCCTCGGGGGGGGCCGGGCTGTACCTTCAGAAAGGGCCCAAAGGCAAGCCCTCACTTGCGTTTTTTTCTCTAAAAGTTTTTTTTTTCTGCAGAAAGGAATTACTCAATTGGGGGCCCCGGGGGTTATGGCCCTCAAGCGGGGGCCCGGAGGGAAAGGGGTATCTCTTTTGGGGGGTCGTCACCCAGTTCAAAATCTATACCCCCCATAAAAACCCATTACTCCAAACAGCTCAATGCTTAAATCCCGCGGTCGTTGGGCCCTCTTTTTCTCCCGATTTAATTTTCTAATTATTTTCCCTTTTTTAACGAAATGTAAAGGGGCCCCCCTCTCCCCTGCTTCGGATGTGACTGGGAACGAACCCCCACGGCACAAAAACCCTATAACGGGTATCTCTGCCCGCACCCCTAGACCTACAACGTTTTTTCCCCCCGGCAAGACATACGTTGTCCGGCCTTCGGGGAAGATACTGTCTGGGGTCATGCTCCCTTTGGCTGGGTACCCAGGGGTGCAGAGGTCTTGCTCCCCCCCTTCTCAATTTTACTGGGGGCCGGGTTATCCAGGTGCTCGGAGTTCATGGAGTCCTGGCTTCCCTCCGGAAAAAGCCCCTTGTCTCAAGCCCTAGGTCTGTTTTTCCTAACGTACCCCAAATGTCCTTGGACCATGAGGCCATGGAATTTATCCCCGGATCTCCCCCCTTCCTCTGGTAACACCGTGTTTTGGGTGGTTTTCCCATGGTTTTCCCCAAAGTCTCATTTTTTTCTGCGGGCTTCATAGCTCCTCCTTCCATTAATTTTTTTAACATTTTTCCGGCTGCAGGGCTTCCCGGCACATGTGTCGGCCCGGGGTGTCCAATTTGTCTCTAGAAATTTGGCGCTCCCTCTGTAACCACTACAGTGAAATGGACTTTTTTTCGGCCTACACCCCCCCTCAATGGGCAAGGGAGAGGTTAACCCAAAACCCTAGGGTGCCCTGCGCCCTTTGTCCTGGCCCCCAGGAGTTGGGCTAATTTGTTTCCCCGGGGTGAGTTTTCTATAACCCTTGACCGGAGTTCCGGAGCTGCTCCTTTTTTCATTGTCTACGGGGGGCATCCCCGCCCCTCCCCCCCCCTTTCTGTACCCTCTGAGGTCCCCGCCGTGGGGGAGCTGGTCCGGACCCGAAGCTACTGGAACGACGCACCTTCCTATCCGGGTTCCGTTCGTACCAAGGGCAAGCTGAAAAAAGCGAAGACCCCGCCGGTTTCTTTCCTGGTGCAAGGGGTGGGTTTTGGGTCAAATATCCGTTTCAGGTTCCCACTATAAGCTTGGTCCCGGTTCCTGGGGTTCGTCGAGGTGCTTAAGTGCATAAAACCAGTGGCTACAAGCTCTGCCCCCTTCCCCCACTATGCGGGTCCCCGAAATCTTTCCCTGTTCCCCCTTTGAAACCGGTCATCCTAAAGCTTCTCTCCCGGGTGTTTCTCCTCCCCCTCCTGAGGCCGATGCCACCAAGTCTTTAGGTTTAAAGGAGATTCGGATAGAAGACGGGGCAGAGGGAGCGGTTTTTCCTCATTGAATGGAAGGGGTTTGGGCCCGAAGAGGGGTCCTGGGGCCAGAGGGGCAATTTTCTGGTGTAAAAATTTTTTTAGAAGTTCCTTCAGGCCGAAAAAAGGGGGGCGAAAAGGGGTGGGGTACCGTCACGGGGGGGTGCGAGCCCCTCCCGGGGGCGGGACCTCGTGGTCCCTCCCGGCGGCCCGCTGCCCCGGCGGGCCGGGGGTTGCTCCTTGGGGGCAGGGCCTGCCTACTTACCTGGGCCGGGGTTCCTGCTGCAGCTTCGTCTTAGGAACGGTCGCTGCCCTATTTAAGCCCGTCCTTCCTGAGTCTTGTGCGGATCTTTAGTGCCAAATTTCCTATTGGAAAAGGGTCCTGGTCTTGTCTGATTACCGTGTAACCGTACCCTTTGCTCGTTTCGCCCCGAATCTTGCCGCCTGCCCTGATCTTTCCCGCCCTTTTCCCCTACCCCAAACCATTTCCGCCTGCCCTGACCTTCTCCCGTCCCAACTACGAGGCCTTAGATTTTGTACCACGCTACACCGGGGTGCCTTGCAAGCAAGTATCAGGGGGTAGGATGGTAGATCGTGGTGCAGTAAATCCCTCCTTTTTCGGGGGGCTCGGGTAAAAAAGGGGGGCCCCACTTAGATTCCCCTCCTGGGGGGCTTTCGCCCTTGTTGGGTGGTCCCGAGGATCCAAATTCACCGACCGTTATTTTGTTATACAAAAGAGACAACACACAACCGTACGAGAAGATGGTGCACCCTTCATAAGGAATGGTAAATGTAGAGTTGCCCTTACAACGCTTAATCTTTCAAACTGAATAAACCCTCTACACCTTTTCTCGTTTTGCCAAATTGACAATATTTTGAATACAATATATATTTTTTTCATTTAATATACATGATGTATATGTATCAGAAATCAATTACATCCTTCATTAAAAAAGTAAAAAGCAAAAAGTTATGAAAAAAACAATTCTTTTGCGAAACCCTCCACAAAGACACCAAAGTTATTAATGCAGCCTCCGCAATCCTATTAGAGTTTGTTTTTTTCAGGATTCTTAATTTACTTTTTCAATCAACCGGTCCATTTTCTCCTCTGCTGGATATTACTAGTTTCCTCACAGGTTGAAATAAATCACTGGTGGAGCTGACCGATGTCTTTAGCAATATATGAAGCACAGTGTATGTTATGAGTTACTGCAAATAAGGTTAGAGCTCAAGCTGTAAACCTGCCAGCGTCACCTCTGCTATTTTCTCTCTGGCTGTTACTTCTTATCAAGGTGTAATTTGGCAGGAAGATTGAACAGATGTTTATGCAGAACTACCCTAACCATTAATTCAGACAGCTTCTTCCATTATGAGATAACATATCACCAGCCTTGAATTACAGTCATTTAAACAAAATAGCTCTTACTTTTTTCTCCTCAACGCAGACAATGTCCAATATATGAGTTTTGATATTGAGTTGAAGCTGTACAAAATTGTGTTCTTGACTGAGATAATGTAGAAATTATATGATGAGTAAATGTTTTGGTAGTCACTATAGTGATGGCAAGAAGATGAAGAAAATAACTTGTATTGTAATTTTAGCCAGACACCAACTGCCCATTGACTCTAAGGGCCACATATATGAAAAATGAAAAGGTCTAAAACACACTTTGTTGCCTATAGCAACCAATAAGAGCGTCCCTCTCATTTTTCCAGAGCACTATGTGAAATGAAAGAGACACGCTGATTGGTTGCTATGGGCAACAAAGTGAGTTTCAGACCTAGACAGTTTTCATACATGTGGCCCTAAATGTCCATGCGGTCGATATCTAACTTTGCATGGCTGTATTAAAAGTGTGCAGCTGCGGGAGAGTTGTCTGTCAGTAACAGCCGGGCCCTCCATAGAAAAGAAATGGACTATTTTAGAACCATTTCTGCCTTCAAAATCATTGTATATGCAGCACGTGTTAAACAGATCCGCAGGAAGCCATAAAGCTTATACTTAACCCAAAAAATAAAAAATATCTGTGGGGTATGAGGTAGCACTTCTACCTAGATCATGATACCTGAGGGATAGCAAATGCTCCTATGCTACAAAGGAAGAATCCAGAATTGTAAAGGACACATGGAAGATTGTTGGCCCTATTAGAGATCTGACATTGGGGAACAGAAGCTTTGTGTAACAGATGACACGATCAGTCTATGGAGGATGGTCGCATGTAAAAAATTTTCACGTTTTAGTGATGAAGATGTACACTGTCATTTAGAGCATGGAGTAACAAACTCAATTCACATTTGTAGTACTGTACTTGCTGTGGATTAAAAATGTAGAATCTGCACTGAAAATCCACAGCAAATCCATCACATGTGAACTTTGCTAGGTGATGCCATTTATAACTTTAAAATATAAGCTGATCATCAAATAACCCAAAATTCCAAATTTTAAAAGGTTAATTTCTGTGTAAAACAGAGTTATTTAATTGCTCCATAATTTAGCGAAGCAATATGTAACCACTACTGAGAGCTTAAGACAATAAAATAATGAAAAAATTAGCTTAGTCGAGTCAGAATGCAATCTGTCAGTCGAAATGAAAACTGTATTTCCAAATCATCATTGTGAATGTATTTATTGCCATTTATAGAGCTGTTTCCTAACATATCTCCAGCTGTCACTTTTACAGCCAATCTCTTAGAGCAATTTAGTTTATTTCAGAGGATAGATAGATAGATAGATAGATAGATAGATAGATAGATAGATGGTATAAAAAGGCGCAAGGGAGGCAGGTACGTGTCAGAGATGTGCCTGGCACCGGTGAGGTAAGGACCAGTTGGCAACTGACAGTTGTTAATAATTAGTATGGCTGCTGATGTGACTAATCCATGTCGGCTCTTACTGGAGTAGTCAAAGAGTAGGGTAGGATGACTACTCCCACATTTGTAGGCCCAAGCCAGGGTTTGCCTGGAGAGTCAGCTGGGTGGTTCCCAGTTGGATATGAGATTGTACTGTGTATGTTGTGCTAAAGGTGAACTATTGTGTCTTGCCAGAGCTGGAAAGGACACCACAACTACATTGGGGGTCACATGCATACACGGGGATACCAAGGTTTACCTATTACCTCAGCCTACCCTAAAGACCCATGTGGGCACAGCATCTCACCATGTAAGGTCATGCAGAAGTTAATGCATGAGATGATTGTCGGCCAGGATTTTCCCCTGTCCTGGAACATTTGGGCAAAAGCAGTACTCATAAACCACCTGATGCACGAAGATAGTCCCGGAATATTCTCTTTCTGTCATGATATGGGACAATGAGTAGACTGTCACTGACTTGAAGGTGTCTAGAAGAAACTTTGGGATGGCCCAACTCTGAGATCAAGCCTTAAAAGGGGCATTGAATAATGGGGGTGAGGTACTGAATGGGGTGTCCCCAGAGCCAGGGGTAGAGAAGAGGTACCCCCATTTTTCATGAATGGGGACCTATTATATTAAGTGACCAAAGTAAGGGAGGAATTGGTTGAACAGCTTGTGGTGTCCAGACTATATACAGTAAGTGTATGGTTCTGGACCTGGCACACTCCCATACACTAGGGGGATGCTTGGCGGTGGATAAGAATCTAGAGAGGATCCTGTCGAGATTCTATTGACTGGGGTGTTATAGAGAAACTAATTTCAGTCCTGCCCTGTGTCAGGTAACCTCACCTGTTGCCAATTTCCACAATCCTCTGATACCGATGCACATTATCATGGTGCCCTTTAACAGTATAGCAATGGATTTTGTAGGGTCCTTGGTAAAGTCAGCTAGAGGGCATCAATATTTCCTTGTTGTTGCAGATAATGTAACCCAGTACCTGGAGAAGGTGTCCCTCAGAAATACTTCCTGCAAGAGTAGTGCCTGAGAATTTTTCCATATCTCTTCCAGGACTGGGATACCCAAAGAGATTTTGATCAACCAGGGGACTCCATTCATGTTGAGGGTAATGCAGGATCTCTGTAAGGTGTTGAAAGTCATCCAGCTATGCACCTCTTTACCATACTCAAACAGATGGCCTGGTAGAATGATTAAATATGACTAGGGATGAGTGATATTATCGCCAAAAGTTGAAATTCGCACAGTTTTTAGGCTTATCGGAAATTTTCGATCACGCGATAGATTAGGTGACAATCTTACAGATAATCTATTACTATTGCACCATTTTCAGCGTTTCCTGTCATTTTGGTGGCCAGCCAATCAGCTCCGAGGATGGATGGGGGTGAGGAGGATGTACAACATCACCACTTTGCAGTGTAGGGATTCTCATTGGCTGCAAAAATCCGGACCTTGTTTTATCTATCAACTGCATTTACTGTTTGAGCTCATTCTCTGTCTATCACCCCTTCACAGTAGGACGTGTCTGTCGCGTTTAAACCAATAGCTGTTGAAAACAGCTTCTGAGAGATAGTCTCTTTTAATACAAGAACAATCCACCTACCCTACAGCTAGAATAGAGTTAGATTTAGAGAATTTCACTATTGTTTAGTTAGAGAAAGATTTAAAGATATCTACCGGTGTGTGTAGCTGCGGGGCTGCGGGGGATAGGAGGGGGTTGGTGTTTGGCAGGAGGATAGGCTTTTGAAAGGAAGGGAGATATTTTGAAGCTCAGTGTGTTCTGTGATCTTGAATTGATAAAACATTGTTTTTACCACTTTTTTTGCTAAACAGGGCCCTGATAGGGAAAGGGGAAAATGGTCCGTTTTTTTTCAGTTCTATTGCAATCACTGCGTGGTTTAGTGTTTCCAAAAACCAGCATAACTTATCCCTATAACTTTTAAATAGTTTTATTGAAGTCCGTGCGTCTGTTTGCCGCAAAGAGGGTCGTTGAACGCAAATTGTGGGGATACATATTTCCTAGTAAATTGGGGCCTGTAGTAAGTGGTGCGAAGGCCGCCATATTAATCCATATAACATTTAATACTTTATTGCAGTCCACGGGCGCTGTTTGGGGTAGAGAGTCAGTTGTATGCATATTGTGTTTTTAACATTTTTGATAGTTAATTACGCCGTAGTCAGTGGTGCGAAGGCCGCCATATTAAATCCATATAACATTTAAAACTCTTATTACAGTCCGTGCGTCTGTTTGGCGCATAGAGCTCAGTTGTATGCACATTGTGTTATACATATTTGATAGTAAATTATGCCTGTAGTCAGTGGTGCGAAGGCCGCCATATTAATCCATATAGCATTTAAATACTCTTATTGCAGTCCGTGCGTCTGTTTGCCACAAAGAGCTCAGTAGTACGTTTTTGTTTTATACATATTTGATAGTTAATTACGCCTGTAGTCAGTGGTGCGAAGGCCGCCATATTACATAGTTACATAGTTACATAGTTAGTAGGTTGAAAGAAGACACATGTCCATCGAGATTTAACCAAGGGTGGGGAAAAGGGGGGTGAGGGGAGGGGGACAGGGACTTAAAGCCCAGGCCTCCACTGGTTAATAAAATACAAGGGAAAATGCAGCTCACCCACAGAATGCGGCACCCGAAGAGGAGCACGGAACTCGTCCGAGCAAGACGCAAAACAGCTAATCCCCAAGTGAAAGGTAACCACGAACCCAATTTGAAAAAAACTTGGGAAATTTAAAAGGCACATAAAACCAACACCTCCCAAAATATCCCTGGCCGCGGTGTGAGCTAACGCGGGCGGGGGGGGGGACAAAAGTCCTTAGTCATGCATAATAAAAACCCCCATGCACAACCCCCTTTTTACAATTACAAAAAAGTACAGGGACTTACCCTGGGCGCCGAATTCACCTGTCTCCAGCCCCAGAACACCCGAGGGGGGGCTTTGTTTGGAAAGCTTTTTGAAACCTTAAAATTTTCTGTAAGGGCCCCTTTCAGGAGGGGACCCAATTTCATTCTTACAGTGAAGGGTCTTTTCCTTGAGATTTTAAAACTTTTTTTCTTTGAAGGGAATTCCCTTGTCCTTTTTAGGGGGGGCTTTACTGAAATAAATTTTTTTCCCCCTACTTTTTGTAGGGAATTATTTTTTATTTAAAAAAAAACCGGGCCCCCCGAAGGGGCCGCTTTTCCAATAAATAAAAAAACCTCTCCCCCGCCCCTATAATTATTTTAAATTTTTTGGGTTTCCCTTTGTCTTCGGGCCCCCTTTTAACCATATTAACAAAATTTTAAAATTTTCAGACTTTTTTCCAACTTTTTAATCTTGGGCAGACAGGGAAGTCAATGCCATTTAACAAAATGATGGTTCAAATAAACCCCTTTTGGCACTTTTTTAAAATTTTGGATCATGCAGGGAGGGTCATCTTGGGTACGGGGCAGTGATAGTAATAGTCCTTTTTCTTTTTTTTGTGGTTTTATAACCTAATTTACTTGCCTAAGAGTAGCACGTTAGTTTCCTTTGTGGTTTTAAATTCCACTTTTCCCCCCTCTGTTTGGGTGAAGATAAAGTGTTGTTCCCTCCCAAGAAAGGTACGGTAATTAAACTGTTTCGGGATCGGTGAAAATTGCCGAATCGGCTATGATCGAAACATAGTTGACCCCAAACGCTCATCATTAAATATGACCCTTAAGGCCATGTTAAAAAAAGTATGGGGAAAAAGGATGGCCCAAAACCGAAAAATTGTATCCCCGCTATACCTTTGTTTTTCAATTGGGGTGGTGCCACAAGCTTCTACAGGGCTCTCACTATTTGAGTTATTATATGGTAGCCACTCTCAGGGGATGCTGAATGCTTCAAAAGAGACCTAGAAGAGCGAGGGCACTCTTTTCAGAAGTGTAATAAAGTATGTCACTCAAATAACATTGTGAAGGAGCATCTTCTACAGGATCCAAAGACACAATCTACGTTGTATAACAGGTCCACCTACCTAAGACAGTTTAGTCCAGGTAACCGGGTCCTGGTGCTAGTGCCCAGGATAACTACCGGGTAGACCAGTCAGGTAGGATAAAGCCCTATCAGATCTACCATATAAATTTTTTAAACCATGGAAGGATAGCTATACCCTGGAATCCCATTGTCTGATGACCACCTCAGGCACAACTATTGAGGATGTAAAAATTGCAGAGACCCTGTCCCACTTCCAAAAACAGCAGTGAAGGCAACTGCTGCAACAGAATAGTGAACTGCTTACAGAGTCACCTGGATTAACGTAAATAATTGAGTATGAGATCGTCACAAAGCCTCAAATAAGAGTAAGCCTGAAACCATATAGAGGTCCCAATGCCTGCTGGCAATGGAGAGTGGTGGTTTTGTAATGATTACTGAAAACTCCAGCTCCCTACATCACTACTCTAGATCTCACAAAAGGTTATTAGTGGATTTCGTCACCTGAGGTTGCTTGGGAGAAGACAGCCTTTTCGACACCTGAAGGGTCATTCCAAGACATTACAATGCTGCTCGGTTTATAAGGGGTCCCCACAACTTTCTAGCAGGCAATGGATCAGAACTCACACTCCACAGAAAATATGCAGCTGCTTCTTTACATGATATAGTGATCTGGATATAGTGATATTGAAATACATATATTATATAGTGATATTGAAATACAGAAAATTACAGACAAACATTGGAACATTTTACAACGAGACCCAGGACTAAAAGGAGTCATTACTGATCGACCTCATTATGTAAATAGAAAAGCCAAAACGCATAAAAATATTCTAGCACCATCAAAATTAAAACAACATACCGAAACACAAAATCCTCCGCTAAAGGAGAGAAATGAATTAAAAAAGGGTTCTTTCGCTTGCCAAAATCCGATTTGCAAATGCTGCAAACAGATTATTACTTGTGACCATTTTAAATCCACAGTAACAGGGAAATTGTTCAAAATCAAAAATAATCTAACTTGCTGCAGCAGCTATGTCATTTATTTGATAACATGCAGCTGTGGCGTACAATACGTGGGAAAAAACGTCTACAAAATTATTCAGAAGACTCATTAATCATAGGTATGATATCCGTCATGGTAGACTTCTATACAGCCTACCTAGACACTTTTTAGAAGTACACAACAGTAAAGATCCTGAATTTTTCATACAACCTATAGAGCACGTACAACCCAGTGTTCCAGAGAGAGTGAAAAGACTAAGTAGATGTGAAGTCTACTGGATGTACAAATTGAGCACTTTAAAACCCCACTGTCTTAATGAAGCCCAGGAAACCATTATTTAATAATAGTATTTTACCCAAAATAGTCTTCTAATATAAGGTCTTATCTCTTTTAAATATTTTACATTATTCTACGGGTTAAATAGGGATTTAATGTTAGACATTAGTAAAGTTGCAAACATATCAAATGAAAATAGTCTTTTAAATACAATTAGTGTTATTTAGCTAAATCATTTTTATTTATTGATGTTAATAAAAATAGATCTTAGGTATAATTGTATACATACCACTTTTTTATGTTATATTATGTATAGCTTTTTAGTTTTTATCAGTTATTATCAGTATTTGCTAGTCAGTTAATTATTATTTGTATTATATCAGTTTTTATGAATGAAGTCGATTGTTTACTATACAACCTAGTTCTCGAGCTAGTACACAGTCGCTTGATGGCGGTTTTTACGGAAGAGAACTTAGATTCGCAACGTGTTGCGGTGGAGTACCTGGGGTGAAAGCCGTAATTACAGTAAAAGGGAGATAATCGGGTTCAGGAATTCTCGTGATTGTTTAGAGCAAACTCGGCCATAGGCAAATACTCACTCCACTTCTCCTGACACTCTGAAACATAACATCTGAGATATTGTTCTAGTGACTGATTAAGTCTTTCAGTCTGCCCATTAGTTTCGGGGTGGAAGGCAGAGGAGAAGGACAGAGAGATGCCCAATCTACCACAAAATACCCTCCAGAACCTTGACACAAACTGTACCCCTCTATCAGGAATAATACTGGAAGGAATACCATGAAGTCTCAGTATATGACGAACAAATAAATCAGCAAGGGTTTTGGCTGATGGTAATTTCTTTAGAGCAATAAGGTGACACATTTTAGAGAATCGGCTTACCACTACCCAAATTACCGACTTACCCTTGGAAAGGGAAAGATCGGTTAATGAAATCCATAGATATGTGAGACCAAGGCCTATTGGGCAATGGGAGAGGGTGCAATAATCCTTCAGGAGTTGTCGGGTACCTTTGCCCCTGCCCAAGTTTCACAACAGTAACAAATTCCCTGACATCACGCTGCCACGAAGGCCACCAATAGGTACGAGACAGGAGGTATCCGGTGCCCGCAATGCCAGGATGCCCAGACAGAACTGAGGAGTGAACCTTTCAAACGAAGATGACATGAAACAAAGAGTTTTCCGGGGGGAGACTGGCAGGGGCCGAGCCTTGTGAGTTCGCAATCGCGGAGACTAAGTCAGCTGTAAGGGTAGCAACAACTACTCTCAGAGCGAGGATATTTTCGGGTTCATCCTCTGAGATGTCACTTATACCAAAGCTTCGGGACAAGGCATCGGCTTTAAAAATTTTTGCCCTTGTACGATAGGTCACTACAAAGTTAAACCTATTAAAAAACAAAGCCCACCATGCTTGACGGGGGTTCAACCATTTAGCATTGTCAAGATACAGAAGGTTTTTATGATCAGTAAGAACAGTCACCCTATGCCTGACCCCCTCCAGAAGGTGCCTCCACTCTTCAAAAGCCCATTTTATGGCTAGCAGTTCCTGGCTACCAATATTGTAGTTGACCTCCGTGGTTGAGAATTTTCTGGAGAAGAAGGCAATGGGTCGGAGATTAGTATAAGGTTCAGTTCCCTGGGACAGGATGGCTCCCACCCCTGTTTCAGATACATCCACCTCTACGACAAAAGGTTGTTCTGGATCTGGGTGGACCAAGACAGGTGTAGAAGTAAAACATTTTTTCAAGGTAAAGAATGCTTGCTCGGCCTCAGGTGTCCAGGAGGTGGGGTCAGCCCCTTTCCTAGTAAGGTCAGTGGGGTTTTTAAAAATCCAAAGGAAAAAATTTTAAATTTAAATTTTCGATAATAATTAGCAAAACCTAAAAAAAAAGTTTGGGTCTCTTTTCAAGGGGTTTTGGTCTCACCCACTGAGTGATGGCGAAAAAACCCTTTTTTGGGGTCCATTTTTATCGCACTAGGACCCAAGTACGTAACCCCCAAAACCCAAAGCCTGGGGCTCCGAACAGACATTTAGACGTTTTTGGGCCCAAAATTTATTTTTGACGGGAACCCGGAGAGGAAACCCCCCTTTTCATTATTCCGGGTGAGTATCATAACCGGAAAAGATGAGGATTTTCAAACTAAAAACCCCAATAACAAAAAAGAACCCAAAAAAGGGCCCGAAAAATTTTATTAACCCCTTAAGCCCTTTGACGAAACCAAATCCCCGGGCGTTTTTGGGGGGGCAAAGCACCCCGGACGTATTTGGGTTTCGTCCTTGGGGTCGCGCGAACTCTAAAGCAGGTTTCGCGCGATCGGCGGGGGGGGTCAGCTGTATATTTTCACTGACATCCCCAGGGGTCGGGCCCCGACCCCCGGGTCGCTTTCCGGGTTTAAACCCCCCAAAAAATCGGCGTTTGGGGCGCAATTTAAAAAAGGGAGACACAGGGGGAGGGCGCCCCCCCTGCTCTCTGTCGGGGGCGCGCGCACGGAAACGGGGGATCCGTGCAGTTTCCCGCCTTCCTACAAACAGCACGGAAGGCAGAGTTTTCCTTCCGGGGGTTTTCTGTGACGTCACGATGCCCGGGGGGGGCCCTTTTGGGCATGTGGGGGATCGTGACTGACGTTGTCAAGGAAACCCCAACATTTGCAACAAGCCCATGCAATGATTTTCCCATTGAAAAGAGGGATTGAAGGGTCTCTCATTCAAAAATTTCCCCCTTTGGGGGAAAAAAAAATAAAAAGTGAAAAATGAAAAAAAGTAAAAAAAAAAATGAAAAACAAGGGAAAAAACAAACACGAAAAATAAAATAAAAAAAAAGTACCCGCCCTTTTTCCCCCTTTAAAAAAACGCCAAACGCCCCAAAAAAAGATAAAAATAAATTACCCATATTTTGGTTTTTCCCCCTTTCGTAAGCCCGCGCTTTAAATCTGTCATGTTTAAATTAAACCCTTTCGGTGAACGGTAAAAAAAAAAAAAAAAAAAAACACAGAAATTAAATTATTGTTCAAAACCCGCAGCACATAAAAGGAATAAAAAGCGAAAAAACTTCCCAAAAAATGCCAAAGTTTGGTTTCCAATTTTAAAAAGTCCCGTTCATACCCCAAAAAAAAGTCCTTATACAGCTCTGTATACGGAAAAAAAAAAAATTTATAGCTCTTTTAGAAGAAAGCGATGCAAAAAAATAAAGTTTTTTTCACCTAAAAAAACTTTTTTTTTTTTGTGCTTCAACATAAAAAAAACTAAAATAAATAGGTGTCGCCCCAAAACGTAAACGACCCAAGAGGAAAGCTTTTTTTAAAATTTTCAGGATACTGGACGGGGGAGGCCCCTGTTTAAAAAAAAAAATAAAAAACAATTCTAAAGGTTTTCAGTTTTTTTTCAAACCCCGGCCTCCAAAAAAATTGGGTTTAAAAACCGATCAAAAAAGCCTTTTTTTTTCCCCCCCCAAAAAATCTAATAAAAAGTCAACTCCCTCTCGCAAAAAAAAAGTCCCTACACAGCCCAAGCACAAAAAAAATTTAAAAAAATTTTTTGGCTCTCAGACTATGGCGATGCAAAAAGAAATTTTTTGGTTTTAATACAAAATGTTTTTATTGGAAAAAAAAGCAAATAAAACCCTAAAAAAAAATTTCAATTTGGGGGTGGGTTTAAACGTATTGACCTGCGAGTAAAGCTACCATGTCATATAACGTACAGTGACCCTTAAAAAATAAAAAAAAAAACATTACCAAGATTGCTGATTTTGTTCAAAAATCTCAAAAAAACCCTTTTGATCATAGAAAAACGCCATAATGGTACCAATAAAACTTCAAACATCCCGCAAAAAACAAGCCCATACAAGCTCTGCCACGAAAATAAAAAAGTTAGGGTGTCAGAATAGGACAACATAAAAACGAAATTTTTTTTATAGATATTTCTATGTGTAAAAGAAATAAAACAAAAAAACTATAAAAAAAAATCTATATCATTGTAATTGTACCGCCCCCCATGAAAGTTATCACATCTTTTACATGCACGGCGAATGCTGTAAAATTTAAATCAAAAAACAATGACCAAAACTGCGTTTTTCCCCCCCTTTTCTTCCCCAATGCTAAAAAAAAAAACTAGGGAACACCTGTGCATCCAAAAATGACAGAAAACACCCCAATGAGATCCCTGATGGGTGTTAAACCCAAAATGGGGCGACTTCAGGAAGGTTTCGTGTTCTGCTACTTTGGGGGCTTTGAAAAATGCGCATGGCCCCTCAAATCTGGTTCCAAAAGCCAAATAGCGCCCCCTCCCTTATATGCCCCTGCCAGCGCCCAAACAGCATTTACCCCACATGTAGGCAGGGGCGTAACTAAAAGCCAGGGCCCCATAGCAAATTTTGGACCCCCCCCCCTCCCTGCCACGACCATGTCCCCGGGGGTCATGCTGTTAGATAATTTTAATAATACAAGGGGCAATACCTCCCCATACATATCACCATCTACTGCTCCCAAATCAAACCCACTATAAAAAACCAAACATTCCCCAAAACGCTATTAAAAGGGGACCTGTTTATACCACCAAACACACCACAAATTACCACCACTAGTGACTGAATAATAACCCTACATATTACGATCAGTACACAAAGACCAATCTGCTAATTAAAATAAAAAAAAATTTAATAAATAGTGACCATAAAGTGTATTACTAGTGTACACAGGCTCTGCAGACTGTATATAACCCCCAACAGTGACAATAGTGGTGACAGGTGTTCACAGGTCTGCAGACTGTATATAACCACCATACAGTGACCATTAGTGGAACAGCAGTGTAAGAGCCTTGCAGACATAAAGTGATTACAGGCGTTAATCTTGTGACTCACAGTGCGTTTCTTGACCGTCTTGATTTCTTTTTTGTTCTGCATCCCGGGCAAACGCCTCTTGATGACATCTCCCCACCAATTTCCTGAGTTTAGCACAAAAACTTTTGATCCTGACTTTTCCACCCCCCCCCCCCCTTTGGTATATGGGGTCCATTTTAGGGAGGCAGGGGTTAGATAGGGTAAGGGGCCCCAAATAGGCAAGGTTTTGGTAGCCAATAGAGGCCCCAAAAAAAAAAAAATTTGGGAGGGGAGGGTTTAGTCTATAGGACCATACAGGGAGACGGGGGGTTTGGTGGGGATTGGGGCCATATAGGGAGGGTTAGGTGCTAAAGGGGCCCCATATAAAAAGACCGGCAGGGTTGTGGGGTTAGAGGCAGGCTTTTGGGGGGGTAACCAGCATAAAGGGGGGAAGGCAGGCTATGGGGGCTGACAGGGAGGCATAGGGGGCTCTATAGGCAGGGAGGCATATAGGGGGGGGGGTGTATAGGCAGGCAGGAATTGAGGGGGCTGTATGGGCAGGGAAGCAGGCAGATAGGGGGCGTAAGGAGGGAGGCCCAAAAGGGGGCTGTATAGGGAGGCAGCAAATTTGGGGGGTGTTAGGCAGCAGGGAATTTTTGGGGGCTGATAGGCCCGGCAGGAAATAGGGGGCTGTATAGGCAGGCAGGCTATGGGGGCTATAGGGAGGCATAGGGGGGTATAGGGAGGGATAAGGGGGGCTATAGGGGAGGCATATGGGGGCTATAGGCAGGCATTTTGGGGGCTAAATAGGCGGGGGGGATTGGGGGGTATAGGGGCAAAAATGGGGGCTATAGGCAGGCATATGGGGGGTATAGGCAGGAAAAAGGGGGGCTATAGGCAGGCATATGGGGGAAAAAGGCGGGATAGGGGGGTAAGGCAGGCATATGGGGGGGATAGGGAGGCATATGGGGGGGGTATGGAGGCAAATATGGGGGGGGATAGGCAGGGATTGGGGGCTATAGGCGCAATGGGGGGTATAGGCAGCCCTATGGGGGGTAAATAGGGGGAGGGGCATATTGGGGGGTATAGGCAGGCAATGGGGGGTAAAAAAGGCGGCATATGGTGGTATAGGCAGGCATATTTGGGGGTATAGGCAGGCATATGGGGGTATAGGCAGGCATATGGGGGGCTTAGGCAGGCTATGGGGGCTATAGGCAGGCATATGGGGGCTTTATAGGAAGGGGGCATATGGGGGGGTATAGGGAGGATAAGGGGGTATAGGCAGGGTTATGGGGGTGGGGTATAGCAGGCTAATGGGGGGTAAGGGAGGGATATGGGGGGGCCATAGGCAGGCATATGGGGGGTAAGGCAGGCATAGGGGGCTATAGCAGGGCCCTAGGGGGGTTTGGCAGGCATATGGGGGGTAAGGGAGGGATATGGGGTATGGAGGCATAGGGGGGCTATAGGCAGCAAATTGGGGGTATAGGCAGGCATATGGGGTTAAAAGGGGGCATAGGGGGGGATAGGGAGGCATATGGGGGGCATAGGGGGGCATTGGGGCTATAGGGAGGATATGGGGGGGCTATAGGCAGGCATATGGGGGGCTATAGGGAGGCATATGGGGTAGAAAAAATAAGAAACAATTAAACCCCACCTCGGTCCCCGCCCGAAGCGCCCCCTCCGTTTTCCCCTCGCTGCTCTCCCGCAGCCTCTGCGCTCGCCCGGGGCGGGGGCGGGATGTGACGTCCCGCGCGTGCCCACTGACCAAGAGGGCCGGAGGGGGGGTAACGAGCGGAGCGATCGCCGCTCCGTCTGCTACTACCGAGGCCCCTGCCTCTGAACGCCGGCCGGGGGGCCCGGGGGGTTCAGGGGAGTTGCGCTGGGGGCCCCCAGCCCCCCCCCCCCCCAGGAACTGTTAAGTTCACTTCGGCGGGCCCAGGGGGGCATTTCCAGGGGAGGGGGCGTAGCAGCTGCCCTGGGGGCCCCCCTAAGGCGGGCCCCTAGCAACTGCTACCCCTGCTACCCCGGTAGTTCGCCATGCAATGGGTATTTTCCGAACTTTAAGAAATTGTTTTTCAAATTTTTGGGGGGTTCTTTTTCCAGGGTTCCTTTATATATGAAATTTTAAGCTAAAAATTTCAGATATTGAAAAAAAAACATTTTTTAATTTTCACAGCCTTATGCAAAAAAAATTTGTGAAAAACTGTGGGGGGGTAAATTTCTCCAAAGGGACCCCTGGATTTTATTCATTTAAGGGGGGTTTGTTTTCCCAAAATGCGGGCTATTTAGGGGTGTTTATTAAGTTTTTGCACCTTTTGGTGGCCCCCAAAACCCGGGAAAAGGCGTTCCCAAATAAAATCGTATTGAAAAGAGAAACCCCAGAGGTTAAAAGTAGGTGCTTCCCCCTGTTCTGGGGCTTAGGGTGAGCCCAAAAAATGCACTAGGGCCACATATGGGAAATCTCTAAAAACGGCAGACCTAGGGGAATTGATATTAAGTTGCATTTACCTAGTCACATTACCGTATTCCAGTGAATAATGGATAAATATTGAAAATCTGCAAAAAAAGTGAAATTTTGAAATTTCACCTCCACTTTGCTTTAATTTCTGTAAATATCTGAAGGTTATCAAACTTCCTAAATAGTGTTGTAAATACGTTAAGGGGTCTAGTTTCTCAGATGGCTCACTTATGGGGGTATCTAACATGCAGGCCCCTCAAACCACGTCAGAACTGGAGTGGTCCCTAAAAAAATGTATATTGCAAATTTTCTTGAAAATGTGAGAAATTACTACTAAATTTCTAAGCCTCTAATGTCGTAAAAAAAAAAAAAGACATTTAAAAAATGATGCCAAAATATAGTGGACATATGGTAGATGCTGGTTATAAACTATTTTGTGGTGAATAATTATCTGTCTTGCACGCAGAAATTTTGCAACTTTCAAAATCCCAAATTTTTCCAAATTTTCATTAAATTTTTATATTTTTCACAAACAAACAAGGATTGTATGGATAAAAATTTCTTACTTACTTAAAGCACAATGTGTCACGATAAATCAATCTCTGACGCTCTTGAATAGGTCAGAGGGTCAAAAAGTTATTCTCACATAAATTGGCACATGTTACATTTCAAAAATAGGGCTGTGTCCCATAGGTCAAAACAGGCTGGGTCCTAAAGGGGTTAACAAATCGTTGGAAGATAGCTGGGGCATTACAAAGGCCACAAATCCCTAAATAGGGAGAGAACCAACTAAAATTTAACTTTTAATGTTTTAATATATTAAAAAAATGTGGCAACACCCAAAAACACTAGTATCAAAAAACCTCTTACAGAAAAGAAGATGATAATAAGGACCTATACAGAGGTTAAGGAAAGGCTATCTTAAATACAATTAATCCCTAGGCAGCTAATGTAAACTCCCTAAAACAGGTTTTTAGCCCCGACAAAAGGAAGGTCCCGTCACGAACCTATCCCTAACTAGAGAAACCCTATTAATCCCTCACTAGTGTTGAGCGATTACGTTGGCTATCGACATCGATCGATAGTCGATAGTCGGCCACCATCGATAAGGTTTTCGATAGTCGATAGTCGATCATCTCCGATGACCATTAAAGTCTATGGGAGAGCAACAACACCTTCATTCTTACACCCAAACAGGGCTGGAGAAGCTGGAATTAACAGCCACAACAGTCAAATGGATACCTGCTACATCTTAGGCACAACACGTAGCTATAAAAGCCACAGAAAAAAAGTCACACACCATTCACTATCCCTGTCTTGTACCACAGCCTAACCCTTAAACCTGCATCACCCACAAATTAAAAAATGCCAGAAGGCAGTATGAAAATGAACCATCATTTTACTTGAACTGGACATTGAATATCCCTGTCCTGGAAAGCAGCATGAGCCCCAAACCTGCATGACCCCCCACATTTAAAAAGTGTCCGGGAAAAAAGGGGTCTTTTAACCACCATTTTAGTTACTGGACATTGACTATACCTGTCCTTGGGCCCCAGCATGAGCCCCAAAACCCGCATACCCCCAATTTAAAAAAGTCCGAAAAAGGA